>NAJN01001401.1:0-11545 GCA_005059845.1 Cryomyces minteri
AAGATGAACCCAAAGGCTATGTAGCCTGCTAGGAGCTTCACTGCAGTGTTCTCTTTGCGGGCAATTGTCAACCGATGGTACATGACCACAAGGGTGAGTTTGACAGTCCACACTGTCGTGTTTGTCAGTCCACTGGGTAGGATATGGATACGATTTGAGCTGCCAACCTGAGATGCACTGGCACTGCTCCACAATCAATACCATCTTGCTTCCATACTCCCGCTGTTTGATGTCCTGCTCCGTGAGCTCGGAGACATCGAAGCCTGGAGGTAGTAGATTGGTGTTGACGTCCGCGACAATGTTGATGCTGACGATGAGAGTTGTGTAGACACACAGGACAAAGACCATGAGCCAGTCGTCGATCTGTAGTCTTTTGGGCGATCCGAAGTGTAGGGTGCGAGAAACCCTACGAGGTCTTTGTTAGAACAAGGCCGTTGTTGCATGTTTCGGATGGCTACTTACAGGCGGGCTATTGCGACAGTCACGGCGACTCCGTACCAAATCCACGATTCCACAGCGAGTCCCAACATCGTGGGTCGCACGCTTTGAGGGTTTGCAGCTGTCGTCGGTTGATGTCAAGGTCGAGACCGTCGTTGAGTTGTCATGTTCGCGGCGTGCCCGGAGAGGTGCGGTGATGCTGAGGAGCAGATCAGCATTGAGCCGTGGGCTGGCGTGAAGTGGAACGAAGCGAGGTGAGAGTGAAACCGAAGCATCGCACATCTACGCGCCGCAAGACAAGGGATCGAACGGGGCGTCGTGCTCGAGGCGTATCTCGGACTTCACGTGCTCCGCGCTGGGGAGCTGGTCGGGCTTACTTTGACGCACCACTGCCCCAATGGAAGCAACTGCCGTGTGTTGCGTACCGGGCGAGCAGTCGAGGGGGGGGCTCTTCGTCGTCTGAGTCGGATGTGAAGGGTGAAGGGTGGAGGGTGGAGGGTGGAGGGTGGAGAGGAGGGGAGCAAGCAGCTGGGCGTGCGTGCAGTGTCGACGCATCTCAGATATCGAATATCAGATGTTGCCGTGGCTGATGCTCGGGGATCTGGGCGCGGCGCAGCTGAGACGTCAATGCCCAAGTGAGCAGCATCGCCGCACCGCCCGCGGCCTGGCCAACTCTGCCACCACTCGGGCACGCAGGACAGTGACAAATTACCTAGCGGGTCAGGCGCAGACGGCGGCACGGGAAGAGCACAGCTTCCGTCCGGGGAGAGCATGTCCCCATGGAACAGACAGGGAGGGTAAGGTATGCCCTACAGCAACACCGTATCCTGATACCCTCCTTCGGATTGCGCGTCAAGTAGACGAGACATCCCACACAAGCTTCAGTCCAGCGTCTACACGACTCGTGGGCGTCGTGGCAGAATGCACCAGACCGTGCAGCGTCTCCGCATGGTGGAGAAGTCCACCAGCAGATTTGCGTTCTGCTGGACGAGTTGTAGCATGGTCACACGGCCTCAGCAGAACGGGGGGAAGACGCGAGGCAATGCGACTTACACCCGGCGCCAGTTCCCATGTTCGGTTTGCATTGCAGCGCATCAAAGGTGAGGCGTGGACGGAGTGGCTGGAATTGTGCAACGTGCTCAACAACAGAGTAGACCGATATGCGCACACGATCACCAAGATAGTACGTAGCCGGATACATCGACGCAATCCGTTTTCATCCAGTTCCGTGCAAGCCCTCATGCGCCTCGCTTAGTGTGGCAAGCAAAGACTCATCCCGTTCTAAGTAGGGTTCATCTTTGAGCTGTCCGCGTAGTTCTGACTCTGGTTTTCGTATTGGGTGTTGAAGTACTTTGGTGTGTTCTTGCTCAGCCACTGCGTCATCTTTGATAGCTCTTCCCGAAGTCGGTTGACCGACTGCGAGTCCATGTTCGTCTGAGCGATGAGCTCTGGCATTGAAACTTTGGTCCCGCGTTAGTATGTTGTCCATGGCCTAGCATCTTTCAGACAAGCGAGCAGCGTACCAAAGAGTCTACATAGATGCTCGGCGCCGTATGCGTCGCAAAGTGTCTGCCCAGCTAAGTCGCCCACGCCTGAGTCGAGCTGCTCCAGGATGTCGTGATACTGCGATCTCTCGTGCTTGTATAGCAGAATACGGCCGAGGCTCTTGTTGAAGTATTCTCGTACACCAGAAACGACTTCCTCGAGGATCTCTGCCTCTGCGCTGCCGATTCTCCGCTTGGGAGTTTCCAGGTTGGAGTAGTCGTCCAAGATCATGTTGACTGGCGTCTTGGATGGTAGGTGGACGAGCTGATGGTTCTTTGTGACGTACTCCCAGTCGTCGACGAGGAGACCTTTAAGATTGTCGGGTACAACGATACGTACAGCAGGTCTATGTATGAAAACTTCTTCCTGTTCCACGATGAGAGGTGAGTGAGCGAGCAATTGCGTTAGCCAAGGCGGGTTGCGCCCAATGCAGAACATGGGTCTGCACAAAAAAGAAAGAAAGGAGGAAAGAAAGCACGTGATCGCATTTGTCACCCAACTGACTGGACTTTCCGGTACAGACAGTAGACATGGTATGCTGAATGAAATCACGTCCACCGAGGTGTGGTACGAAGGGAAACGCGCATATTTCGAGAAGGGGGAAGGGATATAGGATCGTACCTTCTCAATCCCTTCGTGATCTCTTCCTCGTTTCGTACCTCTCAGAGGCGGAGGAACGACTGAAGATCGATCCTCGCTGCCACGTGCAGAGCTGCCGGTCAAGTCTGATCCTACAGGCTTCTTCTTGTGGGACGGCTTCGCGGTATGCTGCGTGCTGTTTCTGCGGTAATGCTCCATATCTCTCTTCAAGCTGTTGGCAAGTTCCTTGTTCTCCTCAGTGAGCTTCCGCAATCGGTCTTCAGGTACCCAGTCGTCCCAACTGTGCACGCAGGTTTGACAATCAGTCTCAAGCGGCGAGCAACTGCAGGTTTTGTGTTGGACATTGCAACTTGACGAACGAGTGTAGAGAAAGGTCGAGGTGTTGGTACGTGCAAAGAGAGATCAGAAGTATTACTGGGCCTTGACAAATACTTGAAGTTCGCCGATGTTATAAAGGAGTTTGCGGAGGTTGGCAGGCCCAAAAGATATCACACTATTGAGACAGGTCGACAACTTACGTATTCTTCCAGCCTTTGTAGTGCACTTTGTATTGATATGAGGTCTTCTTGTCGCTCGGATCCACTGCCCTCGAGTCCAGTACTTTCGCTTCGTACAAGAGCTCGTGGTGGAAACACAATGCTTTTTCATCTTTTGCATAAGCGGGCCCTGATGCAGACCGTGGAGCCATGTCGCTGTCTTATCACAGTGACAAAAACGCGCAAGATTGGAAAGGAGATGGGGGAAATCAGGCGATATAAGAAGATTGGTACGGAAAACCTGGAAGAAGCCAAAAGCGAGCGTCGAGTCGCTGTCTTGGGTGCGATTCGTTGTGTCTTTCGTACAAGGTGCTGGGGGGAAAGTGAAGAGGGTTTCGCGCGGGAACGCGTCGGCTCTCATTTATATATTATATATATGTTTCCACGCGTCTCACTTGCAACAAGCAAACAATATCACCTCACTTCCTATTCACGTGTTATACAAACGTCTGTCTATTGACCGGGACAATACTATTATACTAGAGCATCTTCTCGACATGCCACATACCGAGGCCTCAATCCTCAGCAACTTTCTGCTGCCGCCAGCGCCTCTTCCGGCAGCACTCTCCCTTCGCAAATTCACAGAGCTCTTCCCACGTTCACACCAGGACAACCCACAAATTGAAGTCCTCTATCGATATCTACACTATCAAAGAGCTATTCAAGTAGACGCAGTAGAGCAAAGTATAGCCGCGGAGGTCAAAAGGGGCGAGAAGCAAAAGCAGGAGGTCATCAAGGCGAGAAGGGCGACAGAGGCGCCGGAGTTGAGCAGCACAGATGTTCGACAGATACGGATGGACGCGGAGGTAGGACTCTAGGCCGCTTCAATGTCTGTGGGCCGATCACTGAACACTGCAATGACAGCTGTTCGGTCCCTCCTTGAATCCTTTGAAGAGCAAGCCACACGACATACACAGCATACGAGCTGCGATCGCCGCGGCCTCTGAGGACATAGAATCAGAGCTTGCGGCATTAGAAGGCGAAGTAGCATCTGTACTTGCAGATGTCAAAACCACCATCGGCGACCTCAGCGACTTGCGTTATGGCCGCTTCAGCAATCCTGCGGGTGCTAGGCAGGAACTCCGTCAAGAGGTCTTTGAAGGTCTGCAGAGGGCTGAAGCTCTGTGCCAGGAGTTAAACGGCGGCTGAAGGGACGATCGAGGGGCCACGTATCAAGCGCGCTGGCAAACATCCCAGCACCAATGTCTCGTTGAGCTAAGCATACCAACATAGCAGGCACACAAAGCGTCCCCGACTTTCTTTGACAAGTCACACCACAAGATCGTGGCATGCGGCTTCAGGGCACCACACGCCCTCGCTCACATTCTACGTAGAAGCGTCATATGGTAGTAAAGTACATGCCAAGGCCGAGGGCTGCAGGAAAGCTATATATTGATGGTATATGGTTCACCTAAAGAGTTTGCGATCTTGATGCGCGAATTCTGACAAAGCGCACTACCAAGGTGGTACATACTATGTACACCTGCCTAAAGACAATACGGAAACAGTCCTAGCCCAGAGGGTATATTGCTATGACTCTTGAACCAAGACTCAATCATGCCAAGTTGACAAGCCTCTACTCACTCCGACTCCAAACGTATTCAGGACCCGTTGTTGATGTATTTTCAACATAGCATCCTTCGCGCAATCTGTCCAAAAGGTCGTTCAACTGGTCATCCTCAGGAATCCAAAAGTGAGGTTAACAATCATGACCGTAGCAACTGCGATCTGTCTTCTCTTAGTCCACACTCCCTCCTCTCTCAGCAACCAGCACACTGCTCCAATGGGCCAAAAGTAGCCCATCACGTTACCCCACAGCATGTCTTCCAGTCCGCCGTCCTCAGCTGTAAAACCTCCCGCCCCTTCGTCGCCGCTTCCAGTGGCGCCTCCACCAGACCCGCCTTCGACGGAGGAGCTGTCGAGCCAGCGATCTTCAAGGGCGCGGAGCGCAGTACCGTTGGGGAGAGTGTCCGGTGTGTGCGTGTGCGAGAGGATGGACAGGTACTGGCTCCGGAGGGCCGCGACGTCAGCAGGCGTGAAGCCGGCAGTCAGGAGGCGGTCGAAACCAAGGGGTGCGGCTGCGGTGCTCTGGGTGCCACTTGAGCCCGCAACATCTCCAGCGTCACCCGCTTGTACATCACTGTCTGCTGCCGGAGATTCGGGGATAAGAGCAGCCTCTGCGGCCTCTGCTGCAGCTGCTTCAGCGGCTAGTTCGGCGGGTGTGAGAGCATCGCCAAGGGAGCAGTGGATGTATGTTTGCGCAGCTGACCGCGGTGTCTGCGTGCCAGAAGGGGTCGGGGAATCTCGCACCGTTTCTCTGCCCTTGCCACTAATGAACCCTCTGCTGGAAATGGCCCGAGGCGGCGGCGGCGGCGCGAGGGGAGGCTTGAGGACCGATGATATTGCTGCAGTGTCTGGGAGTACTCTGCCCGCCTGTATAAGGCGCAAGCGGTTTGAGGACTGCTCGACAGGGAGATGTGTGCGGATAATGCGCTTGAGTGAAAGACCTGTAGTTGTGCTGGGTGACGCGATGGTAAGGAGGAGGTCGGCGAGGGATGCCTCACTGAAGCGAATGACCAGAGAGAGGTCATCGTGGAGAGACTGCTGGGACGAAGTGCGGTTCATGGTACCGGAAGACGGAGAGATTGTTTTGCACTCGTCTCGGAGGAGGCTTGCCGAGGAAGCTGCTCGTTGATGGAGAGCACGAAGATGAGTTGGACGTGTCTTGGTAGAGAGGAGGCATCTGCTTCGAGTGTTGGGAAGCGCCCTTTCCCCTGTCGTGGTGTGAATGAGGTCCTCGAATGTTGGTGGAAGTGGTCGCGAGGTCACACGTCATCCAGGACTCAAGTCACCATGAATTCGCCTCTGACGAGTGAACTTCACCCACAACATTCCTTTACACTTCGGATCGTTGGACCTCTCAGGGGTGTCTAGTTTACAATCCACACGTTGAAAGAGTCACCCACAGAATGCCAATCATTCACATTGTGTTATTCGAGTTCAAGCCAACGACAACTTATGAGCAGGTTAAGGAAGTATGTCAAACCCGGTGAACCCGGGATCTGCTCTCACACACAGTCCACTAATTTACTGTCTTGCAGGTGTGTCGCAACATGTTGGCGTTGAAAGACAAGTGCATGCACCCAACCACGAATAAGCCCTATGTGAAGTCCTATGGTGGAGGGAGAGACACAAGTCCAGAGGGACACCAAGTAGTTGCAACCCCCTTCCGTCCCATCCGAGTGAACACGATGGAATCGTGACTGACCGCTTCTTGTCTTTGGCAGGGTGGCTTCAGCCACGGGTTCGTCTCGGAGTTCGAGAACGAGGTAGACCGCAGGTATTACCTCGAAGAAGATCCCGCCCACTTGAAGTTCGTAGCGAGTTTGAAAGACATTGTCCAGAATGTCCGGGTGTTGGACTTCGTGCCAGGCGAATTCTAGTGCACGGAGCCTTATGTAGAAACGCAAAGTCGTAGGACGCTCAGAACGCCGGTGCCCAGTGCTGTATCGTGCTATGGCAGAGTGAGAGATAAGCAGAGCGACGTCTTCCACCAGCTAGGTCTTCCACTAGCTGGTACTGAATGACTCGCCACATCCACACTGCTCCGCTGAAGGAGACGTTAGCCTGAATCGGCGTGCAGGGGGGTGAACATCGTGCTTACTGATGTTTGGATTCCTGAATACGAACCGCTGGTTGAGCTTGTCCTCGATCCAGTCCATCTCGCTCCCAATAATGCTGAAGAGTGCCTTGGAATCTATCAAGACTTTCACACCGTCCTGCTCTACTGCTTCATCGAAAGTGCCCGGCTTTTCGACGTACTCCAAATTGTATGCTAGTCCTGAGCACCCCCGGTTCTTAACTCCAACCCTTATGAGGTTTGGTTCCGGTTGATCGAGAAGAGCTCGTAGGTGGGAGACTGCTGCCGATGAAAGTGTCATGGCTGCCTTTCGCGGTCTTAATTTGCTACGCTTAGGCTTTTCTGTTGCAGGCTTCTGGTTTATTGTCGCCGCGGACACCGCCATCATCGGGTTTGCCGGTTTCGACTTTTGCGCTTCGCCTTCGGGTATACTCACGCTCGAGCACTGATCTTGTGCTGATGCCGGGCTGCTCTCGCGTGTCTCTGTCAACCGTGGTGGTCTTCTGCTGTTAATTTCCGGTACCCCTCCAGCTATCGACGTGTCCGGTACACCGGTGTTGCGCGGAGGAGGCATCTGATTGTCGAGGCTCTCAGGTCGTAGGGCGGTAGCAGTCTGCATCTGCCGTCTCGAAGAAAGCTTGAGCGGTATGTAAGAAGCAAATGCTCGGAAGCATTGCGGACACCTTTGCGCGGTCGATGGATTTGCGGAAGAGGCGACTTTGAAGAGGGCACCGGCCGACGCGCTCACAGCACGAGAGAACGACATGGTGGATGTGTGCCGAGTATTAGATGCTTGAGGATGATATGTTGTGGCCGTGATGAAGGCGGGCAGCAAAGTTGTGCAGTGATCGTTGTTGCGTCGATACGCCTTAACTTATGTCATCGTGCTGGTGCATTAACGGCCAAACACGGTCAGGCCCGAGGATGTACCGGCACCAGTTAGCACGTGCTTGTTGGTAAGGTAATGAAACCAGGCAAGATCAACTAAGGTAAGTAGTGTAGCACTCTCGTGTGTCGGACGAAAGAGAAGCAAACAAGTTCATCCGCATGTGCGTCTATTGTCTTGGGTTGAAGTGCAGATCCTGCGTGTAGGCTACCTCACAGAACCTTCTTCCGCAGCTCGTCTCCCCTTTCACTCTTCACCAAGCCAACTAGGCCATCGAGCAGCGAGATCCAGAACTGGAAGCACACTACGAACAGCCTCACAAGATAGTCCTGCCAGTGCAGCGTCGGTCTACGGCCTCTGCTAAACGTTGAGTCGACAAAGTCGAACGGTAGCTTGGCACTCAAGTGATCCGTGGCAACCTTCAACCCGCTGCTGAAGCCATCTTCGTGGAAACCGTACTTTGTCCAGGCGCCGCAGTAACTGATCCCTCTGGTGTTCTGAATCCGCGGTAATTGACTTTGAGCATGAATGGCTGCAGTGTTGTACAGAGGATGGCGGTATTCCCACTTTCCTTGGGTGAGCTCTGCTTTAGGCGCATGCAGTGGGTTCAATGTGACGAGTACTGAGCCAAACGTCTCTTCAGGAATGTGCTGAAGCAGATTCATCCAATACGTCAAGCTGACTTTGTCTACGCTTGACGAGGGCGACGAAGTGGATGACTCCGTCAGGTAATTCCAGGCAGACCAGGCGATCTCGCGACGAGGCATGAGCGAGAGATCCGAGTGCAAGTATGCAGTGTTCGGAGACGTCTGGAAGGCGCTCATGATCTCTTGTTCTTCTTCTGTTGCAGTGCCGGAGATGAGTCGAAGTGATTGATCGCCATGACACGCTAAAACGACATGGTCGAAGATCTCATGTTGGCCGTTTGGGAGGCCTAGCATCACACGGTCGCCCGAGATGTTTACAACATGTCTGACGGGCGTTGAAAGGTGGACGCACTCGGCCGGGAAATCACGCATAATGGCATCGATGTACTGCTTTGACCCACCCTTGAGAGTCATCCATGTAGGCCGGGCGGCGATCGTGGAGAGCAGATGGTGGTTCCACATGAACCTGACAAGTGTCACTGCGGGAAATTCGAGAGAACATTTATCCGGCGCGGTGCTCCAGACTGCCGCTGTCATTGGGATGAGATAGTCATCGCGAAAGGAGTCCGAGTAGCCTTCTTGCCGCAGGTATTCGCCAATACTCTTCTGTGTAGGCCGGGGTTTACTCCTCTTGCCCGTTGTACCGTTCGCGCCACTTGGATCATCCTCGTTCTCTTCCTCCTCAGATAGCAAATCTAACGCAAATTGATTGAAGCGAATGATGTCGAAGATCATACGCCACATGCTTGGTCGTAACGCGTTTGATCGCTGGGCGAAGACGGCGGACAGAGAATTCCCAGCCCATTCGAACATTCCCTGATCCCGAGACACGCCAAAAGTCATCTCCGTCGGGACAGGCTTGACACCGACTTCTTTCAGGAAAGCAAGGAAGTTGGCTATCGCATACTGTCAGTTACTGATGGACCGTCGTCGTGACGTGTTAGGCGTACGGTAGGTAGCAGAGTTCAGGACGATGAAGCCGGTGTCTACGTTCGTGCTCTTTCCATTAAGCTCAAACTTGGCTGTGTTCGTATGCCCACCCAGCCGATCTGCGACTTCGTAGAGATGTATCTCATGTGGTGTATTCTTGAGCGCCCACAACGCGCCCAGGCCGGAGACGCCGCTACCAACAATGGCAACCCTTTTCTTTCGCATCCCGGATGTTTGAATGATTCGGAGGGAGAGTTGGCTCCGCGAGTATTGTGATCGAAAGTCCAGGTGTTGGTTGTTGCTACTCTGAAGGCGACTCAAGGCGGATCGACAAGGTCACTCCATTGTGAACGCATGTACCGCATATCCGCGTCGCTGGAGGCCTTGCTCGGCGGACGAGGGCATTTTCCATGGAGGAGAGTTGTCTGGCTGCTTGGCTACGTGACAGAGTATAATACTACTGCCAATACCGTCGGTGCGGTGTGGGTTGTTCATTGTAACCCTATGAAAAAAGCGATTATCCTTTCGATCGTCAGCATCACCCATAGCTCGGTTCGTCAGCCCAGCGACCACAGCCACCATCTCCACCACTTCCTTTCCCGTTTAACGTCCAACAACCCTCTCCTTCTTTCACAGCAGCCATAGCATCGAATGTCAAAGAACCCATAGTCCCCGAAACATCAAGATATTGCACGAGCGCAAACCAGTCGTACGCGACCGATTCCGAAACAGCCAGGCGCATCCAGCCTCCATAGGCATCTCTGGGGCTCTTGAAGGCGGCAACCATCTTTTGTGTCACGAAACAGCGACCAGGCCTCCGTTGCACAGAATGGCGAATCCTTTAGACACGGACGTTGGATCAGAACTATTCGGCAGTTATGAGGCCGAACTCAAGCTTGTCCAGGCGGACTTGAACCAGAAGCTGGATCAGATTCCAGAGCTATCAGGGGAGCCCAGGAAAGCCGCAGTACGACAAGCAGAGCGCGCGTTAGAAGAGGCGAACGAACTGGTAAGTAGCAGCGGATTATATCCCTCCTGATGCTATCTCTGCGCCTATTTGTGCTAATGTGTCTCTTGCATAGCTCGACTCGATGCGCCTCGAGAAGCAGAACATACCCGCAAACCTGAAGTCCAAGATCAACCAGCGCTTCCGGAACCATGAATCTGACGTCGACGCCGCAAAGCGCAAGCTCAAGTCCCTGTCCGAAGACCGGAAGGCCCTGTTCGGCAATCGTTATCAGGACAATCCTGCCTCCGACGACCAACTTGAGCAGCGACAACAGCTCCTGTCAGGCACCGAAAGACTAGGGAGGAGCAGTGGGCGGTTACGAGAGAGTCACCGGATTGCGATGGAGACGGAGGATATTGGAAGGAACACGCTAGCGGATTTGGGCAGGCAGAGAGAGACAATCGAGAATACGAGGAACACGCTGTTGGAGAGTGAGGGATATACAGATCGGAGTATCAAGACTCTCAGAGGGATGGCAAGGAGGTTTGGGATTCTCTAATGAGCATACTGGAGGTGTGACGACTGACTTCTCTGGATAGGATGGCCACGAACAAGATTATAACCATTGCAATCATCACGGTATTGGTACTTCTGATTATAGCGGTCATTGTCAGCAAGTTCAGATGAATCGCACTGAAGTATCACAGCCGATTGGAGTTAAGGGCTACTGTTCTCTCGGTCGGCGTACGATAGGTCTTCAACAATGGCATAGATTCCCCATATCCTGCCTCGTCCATCAGGACTGTGTGCAGCTCGGACGTCCTTAGATACCAGCTGCCTTCTTGAGCACAACCACGCCATCCCTTGCTACGCTCCGGGTTGTTGACAATCTCCGTGAGACACCAGCGTACGAGATGCATTCCTGCTCTCCCTTGTACCAGCACGTGCGCTCGAAACCCTACAGAGTTCATGTCTTTATATAAGTACCGGGCTACAGTCTCGACACTTTCCTCTTCATTCGAGCGAGTGAGGGAGCGCCGATCCCATGGCACTCCACAGCGGGTGTGGGGAACCAGTACTGTCAGCCGTTCACTTCATTGCAGTCACCGGCCGTACTTACAACCAGCCCTTGCACGAAAGGAGGAGGGATTTGCCTGGCCCGAGCTAAATCACATAGTTGCCTCATGTGAGATTGATCTTCACTAAGGTAGACAGCAAGGACGCATATCACGCAAGTTATAGCTGTTTTCACAAGAAGCATGTTTTGACACAGCATTTCCACAAGGGGTGTTTTACAGCGGGACTAGACCCTTACTTCGAGTACTTGCCCACAAAGTCAACCAGGTGCTGGTCCACCTCATTCGGATGCGAATA
>NAJN01001402.1:0-11540 GCA_005059845.1 Cryomyces minteri
TACTGGTGAGGATTGCCAGCGATCGCGTCCATTGCTAGACCGCTTATACCCTGTGATTGCGAGACCGGGCAGTCTTTGTGCGCCATGAGAAGAGTCTTGAGGTTGACGACCTCTTCGCGCAACTGTGTCACAGTTGCAGAGAGTGCATCGTTCTCCGTTGAGAAGAGCTCTACCTTAGCTTGGAGATTTGCAAGCCATTGCTTCTTGCGTTGGCGACATTTGAGTGCCGCAACCCTGGAGACGTCAGCAACAAACTCATGAGAAGAGACATTGAGGAGTGATGCGTGACGCGTGACATACCTATTGCGCTCCAGGAAGTTTTTCCTCTTCTCCTCGTCAGTCATCTTCTTCCCGTTTTCGCCGAATTCTTGCTTGACACTTCCATCATCATCAGAATCCATCAGTATGTCCTGGTCCTGAGCCAATTGCTCGCTGCTTGCGTTGGCGCTGCCAATGTTGCCCTTGGAGCGTTTGTTGGCTTGACCTTTGCTTGGTGTATCTTCGGCTTTTCTGCGACCGTTGGTTGCCGCCTTCGAGGCTGATCCTTTCTTGCCTCTCCCGGTGGATCGCGATTGTGGTTTGGCTTGTTCGCTGTTCCCGCTCTCGGAGAATTCGCCACCTTCACTCATACCACGAGCCGACCCAGATATACTACTACCTATCGAATTCTTGGTAGCTCGCTTGGCCATGTTGGGAGACGTGTCTTGTGTCTGCTGGTTCATCTGATTGGGCATATGTTGCATGCTATGGTTTGCTGGCTGTGGTGGCACCGCGAATTGGGTGTTGTTTCGTGCGCCATTCGCTTGAGCGAGCAAGAAAAGGCCGTTCGCAGCATCGTTAGCATCGTGACCATACGGGTCTGGCTGCCCGTGTTGATGAGCCTGAGCAGGGTTGTATTGCTTGTGATCCATGCCAGCGTGGCCGCCTTGTTCAGCAGCATGTGAGGTCGGTCCGCTGCTTGTGATATTGTTGTAGTTGTTTGCTTGTGACGCAGCGCGGACATTCATGGCTGTGCGATGGAATTCCAACGTGCTCGGCGTAGCACCACCACTTTGGAGAGAATTGTATAGAGCTTGTGAGTTTGGACTTGGCGCAGGGAACATAGACCCACCACCGCCGGGTGTCAGACCAGTACGGAGCGAAGACTCGTTAGGCGTTGGGAAACTTCCTCGGAAATGATGGTCGCTGCTGAAATAATCATTGGTGGGCCCAGCCAACATAGCAGGGCTCAATGGTCCGGACCGAAGAGAGTTCGACCACCCCGGTGTGCCTCCAGGACCAAGAGGTGCTGGCGATGTTAAGCTTGTTACGGGCGGCAGCAAATTCTTCCCTGGCGTCTCAGCTGGCCCGCTGGCAAAGGATGACTCGAAGGGATTGGGTTCTAGCGAGAAGTGGCTATTACTGTTGCTGTTGCTGTTGTTGTTGCTGTTGCTATTGCTGTCACTGTTGCTGTTGTTGTTATTGTTATTGTTGTTATTGTTGTTGTTGTTGTCGTTGTTGTTGTTGTGATTGGTGCTGAAATAGTCTGGTGTGTCTGGAGGGTTGTTTTGTATGGGTCGTGGAGGCGGTGCGAGCGGTTGAGCGCTGGAGGTGATCACAGTGTTGTCCTTTCCGTTACCGGCCACGGGTTTCGCATCCTCTGGCAGGTTGGTCGACGGTGGTATGTCTGGTACATGTCAGCTTCGAGTTTCGACGACGATGGCGCATGGCCAGTGTGGATATGGGACATACCCTGTTGGGCTGGCGATACATGTGTCGTCTCCTGATTGAGACGTGGTGATGTTTCTTTCCTCTGATCCACTGCAGCAGGATGAGTGTTAGCGCCAAGGCCTTCGTGTAGATGACGCACCGTTCGACGTTGTGCGAGGGTAGTTGTAGATGTGACGGCTTGAGGGGAGTGATGCGCAACGAGGTGCAAGACAGGACGTCGAGGGCGGCAGAGGGCAAGACGCAAACTAACTCACCTTCGGTCTTGACAGTGCTCTTCTTCGAGTCCTTTGGGGAACTGGTCATCCTCGAATGCGGGTGTGGAGAGTCGTTCGAACTGCGACTTGCGACAGCAGCCATTTGAGCGGTGACGTAGGCCTTTTCCCAGACTTCGTTTCCTACTCTCGAGCGCGTAAGGAACACCAACAACAACAATCCCGCGCTCGAGTCTCTCTGCTGCCGACTGCGCGCAAGTCTACACCTAGCTCACGGAACGCAATCAGCCTGTGTCGGACACCGCTGAGAGGCTGCGCGGGTGCCGGACTCTCGAGAGGACGAAGACTCGGCAGCAAGGCGTCGAGCGGGCGGGTGGCGACCAACGACTCGTCTCCTCAGCAGGCAACGTACCTCAGTGCGGCCAGGCGTGCAGCTACAGCACACGTATGTACAGCAGCGCGAGGCTGGCGCTGGATGGCCAAGCGTGACGGCGCTCACAAGCTGATGCGCTCTCGTCTCTGTTGCGTCGTCGTGCGCTCGCGGACGGCCTTCTCAGCACCACAGGCGGGCAGAGTGACGCAATGGAGTGGGAGAGTGGGAAAAAGGAGTCGGATGGCGGCAGCACGGCTCTCGCGACAAAGCGAGAAGCGAAAAGCTTGCCCGCTCCCTCTGACTGGGTAACTTGGACTCAGTCGTCGGCGGAGGTCCTTGGGTCGTGGCGCACAGCGGTCGTACACGTACCGACGCTACTGAAAAGATACAAGACCTTGGCTAGATCAACGTATCCTCGGCGCATCAAGTACGTCCCGGGCACACGGTTTATCAGTGCGCGAAGGAGCACCTTACAACAATGCTCCTCCACACGCTGGACACGTTCTTCTCGAGCACAGTAACGTTGTCTTCCGCAGGGGCAGCTTTCCACCTCGACGCGTGCACCTCGGAGCTCACACGACTCGTAGATACATGTACGAAGCCGCGCGGTATGTGACTGTCGTTGCCGACAAACGGTTAGGCTGCGTCATCGCCACGGCGCAGCAATCCGCAATAGTGGGTGGCGTGGCGTGGCGTGGCGTGGCGTGGCCTGCCTCTTGCCTCACCAAGGTTTCCATCTGGCCTCAGTAACGTTGAAGGCCGCAATGATGGGTTCCACTGTTCAGCGTTGCAGGTGCAGCAGCGACAGTCGGCCACAGAACAATGGTAAGGCGCAGAGCTGCCAAACAAGCACCGGGCCAGCACTTTGTCCATCAACAGGCCGCTTCTGTGAACCGAGGGCCCTCGAACGTCAAAGGTACAATCTTACCTGCCAGGTCCGGTTGCTGTGAAGCTGTAAAGCGCCGTGAGAGCCTGAGTGTGGGGTGCATGGCAAGTCCAGCGACAGCTAAGCGGTGATTGGTGGTGGGAAATTTGTTTCTCAGAGGCTCGGGCTAAGCGGTCAACCTCCATCTTTTGTTCTACGAGCATCCAACACCTTATGGCCCCGCTGTGTGCGAGACCATACGGTAGCACCCACCTGTAGTCGTGGAAAGCGCCTTCCACGTCGCCTATACGTTGTGTTCGGCGTCGCGCCGAGGACGGGGCCCCTGCCACGACTTCGCATCACTTCGTAGCATTCTTCCGAGGACTGGTCCAGCAGCAGGAGCACTGTCGACCGCACGATTGCTCCGTACCGAGCCGCCTGCCACACTACGTAGGCGCCCCGTTGGAAGCCAGCTTCTGCGACCTGTCCCACTCGATTAGCACGGTCTGGTCGAGGGACCCTCTCCCACACGCCTCATCATGCTCGGAGCTTCTTTCGTACCCGCTCGGTTGCGAGGCCCTCTGGACTCCTCTTCGGCAGAGAAGGCGAGCTGGTACAGCAGAGAGATTACGAAAGTCCTTGAGGCTATATCGTTGCGAGCATGCACCCATCCAATACGCACGATCGTGTCCGTAGCATTACTGGCAAGCACGACGTACATCGGCCTACTGGATAGCGGTCTGCTGGAGCCTACCATTTCAACAAACTCGGTTGGCCGAGCAGATTTCGAGTCCCTGTTAGCAGGCAGCAGACGGTTGCGACTGGGTGAAGAAACAGCATGGAGATGGCACGTTGAGGAGAATGGCCATAGGAACGCGTGGGAGGTATGCCAACGACTGCCCTTTCCATAGCAGGCAAACGCTGGAACCAATGCTGACAGAACACAGGACTCTGAAGACCTTGCGATATTGACCTTGGTCTTCCCAGATTCATCTTCGAGTAACTCTGGACGTGTTGCTCCTCATCCCTATGATGTTCCTGTCCCCTCCAACTCCTCTGCTGAGTTGCTACCCTGCTCCACAAACCCCTTGTCCACTATTTCGCACGACACCACCCTAGCTTTCTCCCTACCCTACCGAGAGACCCCCGAATTTCTAGCGGCTATTCAGGAGATCCCAGTACCTGCGAACGCTCCCGACGCCGAAGGCGATAACGTAGGTGATGTACGCGAGCAGAAGAGGTGGATCATGAAGGCAACAAAGGGTAACGTCAACGGGCAAGGTGGCCTGGCCAATTGGGCGAAGAATTCATGGACAGCTTTTGTGGATCTTCTGAAGGTCGGTCTATGAGCACCAAAGTCCTGCTGCAGCCATCATCTGAGACTAAAGAACCCTAGAATGCGGAGACTCTCGACATTATAATAATGGTGTTGGGCTATCTGTCGATGCACCTCACCTTTGTTTCTCTTTTCCTGTCAATGAGACGGATGGGTTCGAACTTCTGGCTTGCCACTACGGTCCTGTTCGAGTCTGTCTTCGCCTTCCTCTTTGGCCTGATCGTCACACAGAAACTTGGCGTCCCGATCAACATGGTGCTCCTCTCCGAAGGGCTGCCCTTTTTGGTGGTGACTATTGGCTTTGAGAAGCCTATAATCCTCACAAAGGCCGTACTTGCCGCCTCTCTCAAGTCCAGACGTCAAACCGGAGCATCGAGTGACGGCACACTAAATGAGGCGAACGACAGCCTACCTAGGACGATCCAATACGCTGTCCAAACGGCGGTGAAAGAGCGAGGTTTCGAAATCGTCCGGGATTACTGCATTGAGATCCTCATAGTTGTGGCCGGAGCAGCCTCGGGGGTCCAAGGTGGTCTCCGCCAGTTCTGCTTCCTGGCAGCTTGGATCCTGTTCTTCGACTGCATCTTGCTCTTTACGTTGTATACATCGATCCTGACGATCAAACTGGAGATAAACCGTATCAAACGCCATGTGGCGCTGCGAAAGGCGCTGGAAGAAGACGGCGTCAGCAGGACGGTCGCGGAAAATGTGGCTTCTAGTAACGAGTGGCCAAAGGTTAGCCGTACGAGCTCCGAGGACGGCAATATATCACCCTCTGGGGAAACAACGGTCTTTGGAAGAAAAGTAAGAGACAGCAGCATTCCTAGGTTCAAGGTCCTTATGGTCTCGGGCTTCATCATCATCAACGTCCTGAACCTATGCACCATTCCTTTCCGAGGAGGATCGAGGAACAATACTCCACCAGCTATGTCTGGACTGTCGAGTGTGGTGACACAGCCACCAATGGATCCGTTTAAAGTGGCTGGAAATGGACTTGATACTATATTCGCGTCTGCAAAGAACAGGAACGTTGCAACCACAGTGACCGTTATCACTCCGATCAAATACGAGCTCGAGTACCCGTCCGTTCATTACGCAAGTCCTGAAGATTCGGACTGGTCTTTTTTCGACGGCGAATACACGGATCAGCTGTTTTCTGCCATGGGTGGTCATGTAGTAGAGGGTGTCTTGAAGAGTTTTGAGGATCCAGTTCTGAGCAAGTGGATCATCATCGCTCTTGCGATGAGCTTGGTGTTGAACGGTTACCTCTTCAACGCGGCTCGTTGGAGTATCAAGGATCCCGACCATTCGTCACAGACCGAGCATCGAAGACCGTCTCGCCGGAGGAGCACTGTCACACCCGCAACTTACCGTTTGGAAGAAACCACCGGTTATGCAAATGGCCGCGTCGTCCCTCCACAGGCAGTTGAAGAGGATGAAAGCGACGAAGATCTGCAGATGAAATCCGTGGCAACCAAGATACCGAAGCGTACAGCAGCCGAGTGCGAACAGCTACTCAAAGAGAAGAAAGCCCATTGTCTCACGGATCCCGAACTTGTCGACCTCTCGTTGCGCGGCAAAATACCTGGTTACGCACTGGAGAAGACGCTGGAAGACAAGACCAGAGCTGTCAAGATCAGGAGAGCAGTCGTTTCAAGGACACCCGCCACGTCAGAAGTATCAAGCCTCCTAGAAAATTCAAAACTCCCATATGAGCATTACGACTACGACCGCGTTCACGGTGCTTGCTGCGAGAACGTCATTGGATACATGCCTTTACCTGTCGGTGTAGCGGGCCCCTTGACTATCGATGGCCGGCACTACTTTCTACCCATGGCAACTACAGAGGGGGTGCTCGTGGCCAGCACATCTCGCGGTTGCAAAGCCATCAATGCTGGAGGCGGCGCCGTAACCGTCCTCACCGGTGACGGTATGACGCGCGGCCCTTGTGTCGGCTTCGAGACGCTTACCCGTGCGGGTGCTGCGAAACTATGGCTGGACTCTGAGGAAGGGCAGAGGGTGATGAAGACTGCGTTCAACTCCACATCTCGCTTCGCCCGTCTGCAATCGATGAAGACCTCGATGGCTGGCACGTACTTATACATCAGGGTCAAGACGACGACGGGTGATGCCATGGGCATGAACATGATCTCGAAAGGCGTCGAGAACGCCCTCAATGTAATGGCGAATGAATCCGGCTTTGAAGACATGGCCATTATCTCGGTTTCTGGCAACTTCTGCACCGACAAGAAACCAGCCGCCATCAACTGGATTGATGGTCGCGGCAAGTCCGTCGTAGCTGAGGCTATCATTCCTGGCGATGTCGTACGATCGGTCCTCAAGAGTGATGTCAATGCACTCGTCGAGCTGAACACTGCCAAGAACCTCATTGGAAGCGCGATGGCAGGAAGTATTGGAGGCTTCAACGCTCACGCTGCAAACATTGTCACGGCCATCTTCTTGGCAACTGGGCAAGACCCAGCGCAGAATGTTGAGAGTAGCAACTGCATCACAGTCATGAAGAAGTAAGTCTCTCCCGTCCCGTTTACCCTGCTAGAAAATTCTGGTACGCCGACTTTGTCTCACCTACTGACCCTCCTCCACCAGTCTCAACGGCGCTCTCCAAATCTCCGTCTCCATGCCCTCCATCGAAGTTGGCACTATTGGTGGCGGCACCGTCCTCGAGCCGCAATCCGCCATGCTCGATCTCCTAGGTGTGAAAGGCGCGCATCCAACGAACCCGGGCGACAACGCTCGTCAGCTTGCCCGTATCGTCGCCGCTGGCGTCCTCGCAGGCGAACTCTCCCTCTGCTCCGCCCTCGCTGCTGGTCACCTCGTCCAAGCCCACATGAGCCACAATCGCAGCGCTGCGCCCAGTGCCGCGCCAAGCCGTGTGGCGAGCCCAGGTCCGTTAAGCGGCGCGCAGACGCCCACGACGCTGGCAATGTCGCAGATTGTCGAGAGGGCGGCTGGCTCGGCGGGAAGGGCTCGATGACGGGTGACGGACGACAGATGATGTGAAACGGTCGAAAATGTAATCGGAAGGTAATGCGATCGCGCTACCTTGTTTGCATCTGGTAAGGGCGTTCATGAAACTCGACTTCTCTTCTTGCCTGCCGACATGTGTATTGATCTCTTGCGGTGTATGATGACTCTACGGTTTGTTCTGTTCCCACAAGGCTTTAGCAGTGCACTGTACATAAAGCCGCCTAGACGTCCTAGAGATAGTACAATACGTACACATACACGTGACCAACCCCTAAATCATTGTACAAGGTTAAGTTACGAAGTATTTAAATAGTTAGCAATGTAAAAATAGCTACTATTACAGTAAAATCCATATTACTTTAATGCTATTACTTAGCGGTGATTTATATAGAGGATGTTTTAACTAGTCTAATAGATATCTAAATAACTACCCTCTACTTAAACGTGTAATATCTAGTTCTATGCTTTAAAGCGGTAATATATAAATGTTAGTCGTGTTAGAAAGTTGTAAAATATACTCTATAAGCGTAGTAAAGTATTATACCGCTTTAGATATTTAGAGCAATTTAGTAGAATAATAATATACGTAAGGCTACATTAGCAAAACATTTATCCGCTCTAAACCTTAGCCCTATTCCTAGAGGTATAGAGCGTCTAGAGCATCTAAAGGATAGAGGGCTTATTCTAGAGACGTTTAAAGCGCGTTTAGAACGTGAAGCATAAGGCATGCGTTTTTAGAGATAGATACTAGATAAGCCTTCTTCTTTACTTATAATAGGGTTTTACTTATTACTAGGTAACTAGGATTAAAGCACGTGCTATGTCCTATTACTACGCGTCCTATACTATCTAGTACCCTATAGCTATTCCCGCTATTATACTACGTGCTTACTAATTGCTATACTTACCTATACTACTCTATATGTTAGAAGACGTTTTATCTACAAGCTAGAGCTTATACGTAGGCTTATTGTAGTACTTACTAGCATTTTTGTAGTCTATACACATTAAGAACTCTACATTTCTATAGATTTTGCAAACAAAGTACACTAAATCCTCTTGTATAACCTTTTTATAACAGTTACAGGTCTATTATTAAGCGCTATTGTTAATCTAAGCACTCTCTATATTATTAGGGGCGCTCTAGCTAATGTTAACTATAACCCCTTCCTCTATAGAAGCGGACACAATGTCCTAGGACTAGATTGTGGTTTTAGCGTCTTTAGCTACATTGTTTTTACTCTTTGTGTTAGGTGTTTTAGTGTTACTATTAGCACGGTTAGCGGTATTATTAGTATTAGCGGCGTTAGGTTCTATAGCTATAGAGTTATTGTCTGCTCTAGGGCTAAGAAGGCTATTTTTAGTAGGCTTGTAGGCGTTACCTTAGTTAGCTTCTTATATTGTGCTTTAGCCTTTAATAGCAAAGTTGCCCTTATTTAGCTTATAATCTATATAGCTTTTAATACTATGTAGACCGGTATAATAAAGGAAGACTTTTCTATAATCTTCTCCGCTCTATAGCTTTTTAGGACAGTCTAGTTTAACATAACCAAGTTTGCCGTAGCTATAGTAATAGCGAGTGTCTATTCTTAGCGCGGGGTAGTTATTCTAGAAGTAACCTAGAGCCTTGTAGTTGTTATAAACGCGGTTATCTTTTTGCGGCTTTATGTAATTAGCCTATTAATGCCCTACCTCCTTGCAATTAAAGCAATAGTCTATGTAGGTATTAGAACAAGCTAGCTCGTTATTACGGCCCTTAGCGCTTAGTATTAGCGCCTTTACATTATCTACAAGAATAATGTTAGTAAGATAGTAGACGGCGTTAGCCTTTTTAAAGAAGGAGATAATGTTAGACAACTTAGTCTTTAGGAATTACAGAGCTTTTAACATAGTTTAAAGGTTACCTATAATAATAAGGCCGTTTCTACACCTTAATAGAGCGACGTTAACGCGGTTTACTACCTTAACAAATCCTTACCTATCTGTAACGGTAAACACAACAATAGTAACTTTGTTTTGTTTGCCTTAATATAAGTCTATAGTAAGAACTCTTACCTTAGAGGTTGGGTGTTTAGCGTCCTCTATTTCCACTAGTAAGCGCTTTATAAGATTAACCTTACTTTAGTATAGTATTGCTATTCCTATCTAATTAGGAGTAAAACCGTCCGTAAGAAGGGCAATAACTACGTCCCTTATAACCACGCTATTAAGTTCATTAAACTTTAATAGTACTATAAGCTTCTTATAGACGCTATTAGATACGTTAAGCTATACTAGGTTGCCTTTAACACCGTAAGTCTTCCTAATAAATGCCTTAACCTTTAGGGCTAGAGGACAATTATTAAGCCCTAGCGCCGTAGTAATTTCTCGTTTGTACATGTTATTAACTAGCTTGCAAATACTATTAACGTAGCGGAGCTATTGTGTGAAATGTACCGTTTAGACACCGGCAATGTAAAAGCGTTAGAAGGGAGACAATTTAAGTAGCTTAATTAGATTATTACTATCTTAATTAATTATACTTAGCGCGTTCTACATAGAGTCCCCTATTATTAGAACAAACGCTTGTAGATAGTAAGATAGACCTCCTTTATTCTAGTAGCCTTGTTAACAATAACTACAACTAGGTTAAACCTATGATTATTATGCAACTTAAAGTTACTAGCGCCGTTTATTGTAGTGATTATAACATCCGCAATTAAGAGCATAAAGTCACGTACTACGCCTATAGTAAAACTTAAGGCTTTGCTTTAGTTAGGAGTTATTATAGCCCCTTTAAGATACCTATTATATTATTTGTTAAACTTGTTAAATTGCCTTTTTTGCGCGAGTAGATAGCTTTTATTAATGCGGCCTATAATAAGAAGCATGTAATATCTAAGACTCTACTCTATCTTTTATAGGCGTTTGTCCGGGAGATTGTATTTATAGTAGATAGTTGTCTACGTGTTACGTATAACACGCGCTACCGCCGCTATACCGGTAACACTCTCTAAGTTAGCCGGGGTTAGACGCGGGCTATAGTCTTCGTAGCGTGCCTATCTTACATCCTTTATTATAATCCCCTTCTCTGTTAATAGTACGTACTATCTAATTATTACCGCTTTATCTAGGGCCTTACAAGTTTGTTTACACGCTTTAGCCACGTGCTTTATAAGATCGTTAGTAGTTAAGTTCGTGGTTATAAGCACGAGTACTTAATGCTTTCTCTACTCTATTCCTACATGTAGGGTAACTAGCGGTTACACTATAATAGCCGCAAATATTAACTTCCTAGACCCCGGGACATCTTTAGCAATAAGGAATCTACCTAGCGCATTTTAAGCTACATAAATAGCCGCCCCTTAATCTAGACTTAAAGAGGTAGTACTATTAAAAAGACTAATAACTTGATTAACGTAAGCCCTTTAATCTTCTTTAGATCCGGGGACTAAGTTGTAGATATTACACCTATATGAGTAACTTAGCCTTAACCCTAATAAGACCAAGATAGTATTAGCGTTACTCCTAGTGCTATTCTAGTCCTATAGTATAGTAAGAGCAAATATATACTAGCATATAGCTAAATCGGAGTAGGTAAACCTAAGGTTTACCTTAATAGGTTCTACGCTATGTACTACTAACTATGTAGTGCTAAACTCCGCTAGTTCCGCTAGTATGTGTTCTACCTTTAGTTTAATAGGTACAAAGCGGTTACTCTTTTTGTCCTACTTGTTACGGATAAGTAGAGTAACGGTGTTTAGGGAGATAAACGTGTTTAGGTTAACTACTTTAAATGATAAATCCTCCTTATAGTTGTCTACTATAGGGTTAAAGTTAATTCTACCATTGTTACTAATTAATAGTTATAGTACTAAGAGAGGGTAGTTAAGGTAGACACGGGTTAGT
The DNA here is from genome assembly GCA_005059845.1 of Cryomyces minteri. Lineage (NCBI taxonomy): Eukaryota > Fungi > Ascomycota > Dothideomycetes > Cryomyces > Cryomyces minteri. The sequence continues at coordinate 11,373 of NAJN01001402.1, forward strand.
CCTTTGCTTATAAGTAAAGTGCGCATAGGGATGTTAGTAACGTCCTCTTACAAAATTGTCTCCGTATTCTTAGCCTCCTAGATTATAGCGTGTCCTTATACGGTAAAGTATGTTGCGAAATCTAGATAGGTAATTTAACTGTTTAACTTCACGTGTAGGCAATCTTCT
>NAJN01001403.1:0-11533 GCA_005059845.1 Cryomyces minteri
TAAATCCTTGTTTGATTGGCTTCTTAGGCATCTTAACTGTCACAGCAGACCTTCCAAAACATCTTGACATGCTTTCATCAACTGAGAAGTGTGTGCCCGTCCTCCATAACCGCCGTGACGTAGTCCTAAAGTGGTCTGAGATCGGTTCAAGCTTGCTGAATAGAGTTGTGCCACCCTTAGAAATGTGGTAGAATCGCTGAATCTGCTCGAAGCGAACAAGGCCCATGTTGTTCGTGATTTCTGGCCATCTGGAGTGTCCTTCTTCGGTGAATTGCCAGTACTCCTTAACTGAAGGTAGGTTTGGAATGCTCATATAGGTAAGGACTCCATAGAACACCCGTAGCTCTGCCACATCGATAGGCTTCCAAGACCTTGAATCCTTAGGTTTGTGAGCCTCCGCATAGGCGTTTGTGTGTTTGACAATAGTCCCGAGAATCTCCTGGGTGAAGAAGCAGTCAAATAGTAACCGAGGGTTAGTAGGATCGATATCTGGAGGTAAGGTAGGCTCTGAATCGTGTGGGTCGAAAGGGTAAGCGGGTGTATAAGGGCGTAGGTCGATTGTTATAGCATTTGGCTGGTTTGTAGCAACAGCTAGTGTGCCAGAAGGTGGTGTTAAGGCCATAATCGTACAGTATAGGTGGTGAGTACTGTTGTTAAAGCGTGAAGTCGTGGCACAGCGATGACGTGATTACTACTTTTGGCGATCACGTTTAGGCCTAATAGGGTAAATTAAGCGATGACGCTAAAATGGGCAGTACTAACAGTCGAGGAGATAACAAGCTAATTTCCGCGTTCACCGAGGAGCTTCGGGATCTTTTCCAACTAGTCCCGATCGTGTTATGTACGCGTATTTCTCGCTCTACACGCGCCAAAAAGACGTGGTCTTGTTCTCGTCCACCAGATGTAAGGAAAGGCGAGAGGTTAAGGACAGTCAAAGGACGAAGAATCTGGTATTGTCGTACCTGTAGCTTCTTCTCAGTAGTGTCAACAAATGCCGCGAGGCATCATATGACTACTGTTCACGGAGTTCAGGTCAAAGAAGACGACGAGAACAGCTTCAAGAAGGCTGCTACGAACAGCCTACAAGCAGCCTTCAGTAGGCAAGATTTGCAGAAGAGAGAGCGCGATGCGGAGCAGTATAACAAAGCGTTCAGGAGCGTTATCAATCCAGCTGCATACCGGAAGCTCCTTGTTGAGTGGATTGCTCGAAGAAACCTACTACACCGCATTGTCGAGCACCCTGAGTTTCGAGCTCTTATACTCTCCTTCAATCCTGCCGCAGAGGACACGCTTTTACAGTCACATACAGCTGTTCCTTGTCTGATGGAGCAGGCTTTTCACAGAACGCAGCAAGCTGTTAAGTAACGACTTCAGACAGCAAGGTCAAAGATCCACTTCAGTGTGGATGAGTGGTCTTCAACAACCAACCATAAGGCGTTCCTTGCAGTTGTTGCTCGATACGTATCGTCAGATGGTCAACTGTCTAAAGCATTACTCGCTCTCCACGAACTTCACGGGTCTCATAACGGCAGATACTTCGCGGAAGTATTCATAGCTACTACTCAGCAGTATGCCATTGAGCGCAATATTGGCTACATCACATGCGATAACCACCGCGTCAACGACAGTATGTGCAAGGCAATCTCCGAAGCTTTGAGCTCTATAGATCCGCCAGCTGAATGGGATCCTTTGGAGCACCGTATGTGTTGTAACGGCCACGTCATCAACTTCGCCGTCCAAGCGTTTCTGTTTGCCAAGGATAAGGGCGCAGTCGGCGTGGCTGTTGAGGCCTCACAGAGCAGCCTTGGCCGTGTTGATGTTGATGACGCCCTAGCAAATCTTCAGAGCGATAGTACCGCCGTCTGGTCTCAAACAGAGCCGCTGAACAAGCTCTACAAGCTAGCCGTATGAACTCGAAGACCTGGTAGTAGCCACTTTGAGGACTTTCAGGCCTTAAGTGGTGGTAGAGTGATCTCACAAGACAACTCTACGCGTTGGAACTCCTGGTTCTTGATGATGGATTCAGCTTTGGAGTGCAAGCAAGCCGTCCATCAGTATATCGACGACCACACTAACGAGATTCAGCACCTCGAACTCTCTCGTACTGATTGGGAACTCCTGCGTCACACGCGGGACTTTTTACTACCTTTTTACGGGGTCACAAAGGCCACTGAGGGCGACGAGGTTACGTTTGATGACTCGTTGTTTTCAATGGACTCACTGGTCACGCACTACAAGGCCGCTTTCGAAAGGTACGCACTTAGCAGAGAGCTTACCGAGGCTGTTACTACCTCCTGGTTCTTGTTCGACAAGTACTATAAAGGGTCAGACGAATCTGCAGCATACGCAGCCGCCATTCTACTCCATCCAACGCTCTGGCTCCAACATGTCAAGGAGAACTGGAAGAAGCCGTGGATCCAACCAGCAATCAAGCGTGTTACCTCGCTCTTTAAGAGTTCTGAGACCTATCAGCCTTCTAAGGCAGTAGTAGTTACCCAACCACTAGAGGCCTCACAGAGCCGTCAGCTGTCACACCTAGAGCAGTATCGACTAAAGGTTCATGCTGAACTCGCTGCTAAACCACAGGAAGACGAGCTGAAGCGCTTCATCAATGCTCGCCCGTTTGACATTATGACGACTCCGCTTCAATGGTGGCTCGAACCAGCTCAACAAGCAGCCTATCCACGCCTTTCACGGCTTGCTATTGACGTTCTATCAATAGCAGCAATGTCTGCAGAGGCCGAGCGGATTTTCAGTGGAGCTTGGCGGACGATCTCGTGGGAGCGCGCTCACCTCAAAGGTGAATCTATTGAGCATACTGAGTGCTTGAAGCACTGGCAAACGAACGGCTATAATCTCCTAGGGATTGATGACGAGGTGAGCTCTTCTAGGCTAATTCTATGCCAGATTTCTGACTCTAACCAACGCTTAGGCCGTCTAATATTGTTGGGAAGGTTGGATGACGAGGAATGTTCGGTTTACATAGTTTGTTCAATATTGAACAGAACACAGCCTATGAACAAGGCATGTTCAAAGAATCTCTGAACAAAATGAACTGAACTGGCATCGACCACCCTGCTCCCGAGCCTTCAGTGACTGCTTCCTTTCCCTTCTACTAACTGCCATCTCCTCCTCTGACGCCACCTCTATAGCGTGTTCCGCCTGCACTGGCCTTGCCTTGTGTGGGCTGCTCCTCTTGCGTTTGTTCGTTCCATTATTATCCTCGCGATCGGCGTCCTCCACGTCATCCATGTCCGTGTCCTCGAGGGCAGGCTTTCTAACCATACACCGTACGCTTAAACCATACACCATAAACCATACGCCATAAACCATACAAGCCGGTATGGCGTATAGTGTATACTTAAGAAAGCCTGCCTGCTTTAGATCTTTTTCGTCCTATTATAGACGCTTAATAGAGCTTAAGTAGGCTTTCTAACTATATACCATACGCTATACCGGGGTTTATGGTTTATGGCGTATGGTTTATGGTGTATGGTTTAAGCGTATGGTGTATGGTTAGAAAGCCTGCTCGAGGGTGTTGGTGGGCTCTTGGGAATCCCAAGCACTCCCGATATTCTCCACCGTGAACGCGCGCTCCCATGCTCCGCGAAAGAGATTCCAGAAGTGACACTTAGTCAAGCGGACGAGGCCTTGACTACTAGCTAGGAGAGCGTCGATCTCTTGCGCGTAGTATGTCGCTAAGGGTGCGAACAGGCCTACATCGAGAGGTTATAGCCTATGCGTCGAGTGAGGCGGCAAGATAGCGAGTAGTATTCGATTACGGTCCGCGTAGTCAATGAATCGAAGGTTTAGATGGCTATTATGGCCATCTACAATGAGTAGCCGCCGGCTTCTCGCCGCCTTTTCTTTAGTATTGCGATCGAACACGTGCTCCAGCCACTGTAGGCCTAGCAGCTCGCTGCTCCAGCCTTGTTCTGAGCTTGCAAAGAAGGCAACGTCTTGCAAATGATCAAAGTCCTCAAGCCATGAGTCCTGTAAGTCACGCGATTCGCCTTTGTAAATTAGCGCGGGCGGAATCCGCGATCCGTCGGCGCATATAGAAGCAACAAGCGTGATGAACTCCCGGCTCCCGTCTTGACTTGCCCCAAGTAGCCGCCGGCTCTCAAACGTTTCGCGAGCGACTACACGCTTTGTAGATCTTGACAAGCCGATAAGAAAGCCTTTCTCGTCAAAGTTATATATGTTCGAGGGCGTGACGTTGTATTTCTTTAACTTCTCATGCAGCTGGTCCGGGGGGTTAGTTTGCGGTACTACAACTAAGCTACTTGCTGCTACGTTACAGCGACTAGGGTACTAACTGTGTCGAAGAACCGGCGAAAGTACTTCGAGTTATCTGCGACCTTACGTTTGTGATCTACCGTCCGTAGATACACGCTGGTGAGGCGTTGGCGATGCCGCTGGCAAAAGCGCGAAACCCAGTTACGGCTAAGCGCTGTTTTTGCAAGTTCTTCTGCAACGTTCTTGAGTATCTGAGGTGTTGGCGGAAGCCCCCGGTCTGTGAGCTTGTGTACATGCTCAATGAGTACTTCCTCTTGTGCGCTTGTGAGCTTCTGGCGCGCGTAAGAGTTGGCGTCCTGGATTGAGCCTGTTTCGCCTTTGTGACGTTTTGCTAAGGTTGTCCGTTCGACGCCCCATTTTCGAGCGGTAGCAGCATAGTTGATACGGCTTTGTGATTCCAGATCGGCTATCGTATTAGCAATTCGAGCGTTGTGGTCCATTTCGATGGTAATTCAAGTTGTTCGACACCAGTGCCGAAAAGTGGGAATCACGCGGGAGTGGGAATCACGTGTTGCACTACGTTATTATAAAAAAAGTTGTTATCGACAACGCTGATCATGGCTTTGAGTTCGGCTGGCATCGGCTGTTCGAAGGCTTTGTTACATAGTTCGATGGTGCTTTGGATGGACGGGGCGGTAGCTTGGTATCGGAGTGCTTTCTTGTTCTCTCCTGTAGTCTCTACGAGCTTCGCTGCCTGGGTCCTGAGTTGTGCGGCATGCTCATTTAGAGATAGAGGTGTATTGCCCGTCCCTGACCTGGCCGGTGTCGCCATCTCGACTGATTGGTCTTAATCGATAGCTGCCCGTTGGACAAACACCTGGACGAAGTTTAGGGGCAGATGCGCGTACGAACGTGTGATTCCCAAAATTCGTTCCCGCTGTATGCAGTTGTTTTTCACACCGTCTGTTGCACCACACCGTCGCTTACGTTAGCGTCGCCGACCGCCGAACTCGGGCGCCAGTCCCAAGTCACATTCCATCTTCAACATCATCACCACCACCCATCACCCCCGACCACTGAGTCACATCTTACACGAGCATGGCACGAGTATGAACAAGGGATCTATCCAGTATTGGCTCGACCATCAAACGATACCAGCAGCGCTCGAACACCAAGCGACACCGGGAGCGCTCGAACACCAAAAGACACCAGCAGCAGACCGGCAGCGGACAAGGAAACGCAGTCCTCCAGTTGAGGGACAAGTCACACTAGGGCCAAAAGTATACAAGCGTCTTAGAACAAGCTCTCCAGACTTCAGGAGCAAGACACTGCGCGAATGTAAGGATGCCTCCTGACAGGTATCCTGAATGTCGCTGACCGAAACTCAAAGTCAAAGGGGAAGCAGAACTACCGTCTCCATCTCTGATGAGCGTTCAACCCATTTCGTCTTCTCCGACATCGATTCAACCTGGCAATATGCAGCAGGTACCAAGCCTGACAAACGCGGGCTCGACTGCATCCACGACTGCAGACAGTCCTAGCAGGGCGCCAACACGTCGACGTTCACAAGCATCGAGTGCAAGATCCTCAAGTAGCAAAGATCCGGCGGTAAACTCGAGTGTCTACAGAACGGACGTGCTCGAACTCAACAATGTGTTCATCGAGAAAGATGATAGGAAGATTCCAGACACAATACGCATGGAGTACTCGCGCATCCTGAGCAAAGACGTGGAGTCACAAACAAACACAATCAACCAAGGATGGTGCAAGGATATCGTGAGGGTTGAAGACGATGGGGAGGAAGAGATTGCCGGCGTAGTATTGAGAACTCTACCCTTGTTCCCAAACACGAAAGACGGTAAACCACTGTCTCGGAGCCAAAAACAGCCATTCCGCGACCTGGGATCGATCCTGCCAAGAAACGAGAGGCCTGAGACTTCGGCAATCAGAGTACCTGGTATCTCGGGACCCATCCCGGACCTTGTCTACGGCGTCAAGTCCACTTCCTTCAACGAAGCCGAAAGAATGGCGCAGCTTACTCAACCCATCAAGCGGATCTGCCAACCCATTGCCAATGTGTACTGGCCATTTTTATCGGTGGAAGTGAAAGCACCCTCAAAGGGTGGCACGATGTGGATCGCCACCAATCAATGTGCTGGTACCGGATCGGCATGTGTCAAAGCCCTGACAGTGCTTCAGGAACACGATGGTTCGGTACCGAATGAAGATCCTAACAGTATTGCCTTTTCGTGTGCTGTTGACGGAAGAACTACTGAGCTGTTCGTGCACTGGTACGAAGCTCCACATAACTTCCGCCTTGCTCGCATCAACACGTACGTCCTGTCGAGAGACGACGAGCTCTTGAGGCTTCGTCGTCATGTCGCCGGCATCGTGGAATGGGGAGTTGGGGAGCGCTTGGCCAAGATCAAAACACGCTTGTCCCAGATCTTCGAAACTACGGTAGGGGCTGCAAGAACAGGAAACCGGAGGCAAAGGGAAGAGCCGGATGCAGAGGGAGGAGAGGAGGAAAGCACAGCTTCAGCATGAATTCTATGAACCGCACTGTCTTTCAACACTACTTCTGCCCAACAGTCTAATTTAGCAAGTGTTCGGCTTTTGGCTCTTTCACGGGCGTTTCTTCGCTTGCTGCGTTTTGGGGAAGCACTCTTTAGAGTACGAGGACAGTGTGGTTGATAATCCGTCCGTAAAACGTTGACGGATTGATAGATTTGATCTAATTTGAAACTCCAGTCCGCACACGGCGACCAGCCTGAAGGTTCCCATCCACACCGTGCATTCCACGGGAACGCGTACTTTGCATAACGTTACGGTAACACACTAGCTGCAAGCAGTCCCCTCCACCGACAAACGCGCCCACACGACACACACAAACACGCGCGCACTCGACACTCGAAGGGCTAGAATGATGGAAGGCAATGTACCTCTGTTCTTGCATGGAAGTGGAAGGTGGAAACGGTCTGTCACTCTCACGCCGCACCTCCCAGCTGCCCAAGACAAGACAGTTCATGAGGAAGACACAGCTGTCGGCTGACACCACTTTCCAACAGTCATCGATTCGGTGAGGGCAACGCGGCTGTTTCGGGCCAGTTCGATGCAGCTAAAAACAGCTACACCACACTCAATCAACGACAAGACAAAGACGGCGACAGCATCGCTATGTCTCTGTCTCCATCTCTGCCCTTCCGCTCGCTCCTCGTCACAACGTGGCCTTTCTCTCTTCATCTGTGTCTACTCGACTACGCCTCAATCTCCCGCTTTCGGCTGCCTGCGCTGAGTTACCGCCTTCCATCCGTCGACGCAAATGGCACAAAACAAAGAACTCGCATTCTTGCCCCAGCCTTGCACACACCAGATTTCCGACATGTTTTACACAGCTCTCCCCTCTTGCCGCCATTGCTTGATGACATTCCCGAACGCCTGATCATTGGCGCCTGGTCTTTGACGCAACTCCCGCACACACACGCAAGAACCAATTGTCCATACACCCGCAATCGCCATGTCCTATCAGATACATGCGCCCCGGTGATGTGCGACGCGGACAAGTTGCCTGCCTTGTGCTCGTCCTCCTCTACCTCTCGTTTCGGTATAACAATCGTCGGGAGACCGTCATAGCAGAGCAACGCTATTGCGTCATCGCACCGACACCTACGACTCCAAACCGCCCTACCAAGACTCATCCTGACAACCGCCTCGAGCCGGAAGATTGCCTCCCGGCGTACCCAATACCGACCGACACCCCGCCCATGCGCTACAATTATTACGAGAACCTTGGCCTTCACAGATTCCATTACACAGTCAACGTCCATGACTACGCCCATGCTGCCCGCCGCGGCCGGGCCAGACTCCTCAAGCCTGAGGTGCTAAGGACCCGTACAAGCGCGCCCACGCTCCCCTAGCCAACACGTTCTTGAACAATTCTACCGACGTCTTCCGTCTCCCCATTGACGTCGAGTTACTATCATAAAAGAAGGAGGAGACCTCTAGCGCCCGCACCTCACCGCGCCTGCCCAACGGCACCCTTCGCCGCACCAGAAGCGGAAGGCTCACCGCCGAAGACCAACGCGACCGCTCTTAGTCTGCGTCGCGTGAGCAACTCCATCAGGAGCATGAAGCAGCTCTCCACCGCCAGGAGCAGCTCCAGCTCCAGCTCCAGCTCCAGCACCAGCAGGAACTTCTCCAAGAAGAGTACCTTGAGGAACAACAGCAGGACTACGAAGCACAGCGACCCGGCCCATATGGTGCTCGCACCTCACAGCACCTGCCCAGCGGCACCCTCCGTCGAACCAGAAGCGGACGCCTCACCGCCGGCCAACGCGACCGCTCTCAGTCCACGTCGCGCATCATCATGACCCGCGCTCAGACTGCACGCCTGGCTGCTTTGCAGATCTCGGTCGCGGCAGCAGGCACACGCGGCGTCGGCCGCGCTGCTACAATGCCGCTGCCTGATATGGGGAGTGACAGGGACTGGCGATGATGTGGAGGGCGCGCGGACATGCTCCTTGGATGGTATGCTCTCCCTGATCTCTCTGCTGTATGTCTACGCTTGTGCTGACACGTTTCGATAGGGAAAGCTGCGTCACGTACTTGGCCAACTCACGTCGGCTCGAGCTCATTACTCATTAGCCGCTATACCAAGAATGGATATACAGCGAGTTGTCATTGCTTTGACAACTGTTATCATTCCTTTGACAACTCGGGATGATCTATTACCGCTTTGGGGCAGCATTAGATCTACAGCAAGAGCAGTTGTACATCTACAGCAGGGTATAAAAGACGTGCAAAACCTCCCCGTTGTCGCCGGGCAATTGTCTATAGAATTCCATGAATTCGGCCCTACCCCAGATCTGCTTGAACACGTGACCGGATAAAAGTAATTGCGTTTTACCTATTACTAATCCAATCTACATAGTCATAATCCAGCTCTCTAATTGGTTGGTAATCAACTTCGTTGCGTGATTATATTATATTAGGATTAGGATTTATGGACAACAATGATTGGGGTTCTATAGCTTTTGAATAACATAACACAACGTACTTAAACCGTCACATAGTAAGTTAAACGGCGCGCCCCGCCCGCCGTAGCGCCATGGCCCCGGCCAATAAGCTCGCGGCATTCTGGAATTATACTGTACTTCTGGTGATCCACAAGTGGTAGTCGATGAACATGAGGTAGAGGTTTATGAACTTGATACGTCTGCGAGCGTAGTGCCGAAGTAATGCGTTGAGTGAGAGCGTATGCAATATCCACCAAGCCGGACGCCGTACCGATAGCCGCTAGGCTGATGAACTCCGGAAAAGATAGAGTCTCGTAATGTCTGTGCTTTCAAGCGCCAGCCAAGTAAGCTGGAAGTCCTGACTGATGAAACAGAAGTGGGGTCAGCTGGTGGCCTACTGCTCGCAAGCGGCATCGTCAATAAAAGTCACCCACTCCGGTACATCAGACGTGATACCGCCGCTGCCCTGGCTGCTGTTTGACCCTGTCAGCGTCGGAGCCTTCGACGGGTCATGAGAGGAGGCACCGAAGTCGTAGCCGAAGGAAGACGTGAGATGTGTGACGAGCCCTCCTCTGGTCACCGATGTTGGAGCACCGTGAGGGAAGTTCTCCGACGACGGAATTGTACTCAACTGGCTCAGCGCAAACGCCTGGTTCGTACCCTCGAAAGGGAGGTGGAAGGTTCGCGACTTGGAAGGAAGTCCATTCGGGTTGTGACTGTAGAGTGACTGCTGCTGCATCTTTTCATTGCTGTGCGAGACCTTGGACGCATAGTGCTTGTTCGGATCGAACCCATGGTTGAGCAACTGCTGCGACTCCACAGGCAACGAGATATTGAAAGGACTGAGGCTGAAAGCTTGAACCGACTCTTCATTGAAGTTCTGAGTTAGCGACGAACGAGTCAAAATCGATATACTATACGTTGTTGCCAGTGGTGTCAGCAGTCATGCAAATATACGAAAGAACCTGAACCAGAAGGCTGGTTCAGGTTCAAAGGTTGAATCGAGACGTCGATTCATGTATATATACGTTGGTTGGCTGGTTCAGCCGGTAATGCATGCAGTGATCGGAATGGTCCGGTATGGTCTGGTCTGGAGGTCAAACCATACCAAGCCAGCTGCTTATGTAATAACCGGTCTGGTCTTACCGGTAAGACCAGCAAGACCGCCAAGAATAAGACGAAGGTAGTAGAAGCAAGAAAGAGAGTGTGTTATATTACTAGCTATCGACCTTATCGTTGTCACTCTCGCTATCGTCTCTATTACCGCTGCCTTCTACCTTAGGCCGTCCATACCAGGCCCGGAGACATTCACACGCCTCTATAATATTTGCCTTTAGCCTGCCGCGGCGATCAACTATAGTAAGCTTGGCGCTACTAGAAAGGCGTTCGCACTCGTCTGACATAGGCATAATCGCGAAAAGATCTAGAGCGAAGCGAGCGAGATCTCTTTGGGAATCGTAGCGGGATAGCCAGTATGAAATAGCTTCATCGCTACCAGCCTCCTCATCATGGAGCCGGTCGGTAGAGATATATTGCTCATATAAATCAGTCGCGGAGACTGGAGCCTCTACTCGAATACGCTTATGCTCCCGCTGGTGATCGAACGCTAGGTCAGGATCTCTCTCCTTCAGGGCTAGCGGTGGCAGTATCTTAACAGGATACCTCCCCTTATACTCCGTCTCCCAGAGCTGCTTCACAGCAGATTGTGCGTTGTTAAACCACCTCTGCTTCTCCTTGTCACCATCGAGAACCCACTCTTGCCTAAACCACGCCCACTTTCGATATGGATCGAGAATTTGAGCCGCATAGTACGCTGGTGGAAGGTCGGTGTCTTTGGAGAACCGCTTCTGCCAATTAAGCTGTTGGTTGCTGTAGTACTCGGAGCATTTCGACCAGGCAGCATCTGCGCAGCTTTGAAGGTACTCCCACGCAGACTTGATATCAAACAAATCAAGGCAAGGCACGCCCTCTGCCTTGATTTGCTTGAGGATTTCGGCCGATCTGCCTTGATTGATTTGCTTGCTTGAGAAAACTGATTGCCTTGCTTGATCGCCTTGCAAGGCATGCCAAGACTGGTGATAAGCATGGTGTTGCAAAATATTTGGCAGTGTCTCGTCCGTATAGATTCGTGTCTTGCTCAAAATCAACCCGATTGAGCTACAAACAACGTTTGCTCTCTAACCCGTGTCCTTTCTGCTTCTGTATCGTGTTTCGTCCCCTTTAGTATGGTGTTGAGGGTAGGGTATCACGTCGGGGTGAGGTCTTAGTTTACGGAAGGG
>NAJN01001404.1:0-11527 GCA_005059845.1 Cryomyces minteri
CACTCTGCGCCTTGTTGCTGTACTGGTACATGTCCCATCCGAAAGACAATGCGTCGCCGTCATCAGACTGCCGCAACCCTGATTCTTCGGAGGGGCGAGATGGGGGAGAAGGGAACATGTGAGGATACTCAACATCGGCAATCGTCGTTTGTGGCAGAGACAGTTCGACGCGCATCTCGCACTCGGACTTGAAGCATGACCAATACAGGCATTGCTCCAGCCTGCGCTGTGTGGTGGACATACCGCTCAGATGGCCCTCAACGTGCGATCCGTGAGACGCCCGAGCTATGGTCCTGGAATGAATCTGATAGAACGTCGACGCCTGACAGAAGTGATTCCAAGCTGGCAGAGGACGAAACGTGTACATGAGGTAGACTGAGAACAATTTTAGCAACCCGGTGTCAAGACTTTGGCTGGACTGTCTAACCTGCGGAGTAGAAATAACACTGTGCTCCTAATATGGTCTGTTTGAGAAGACCTAACCTCCTGCAAGCCAAAGCATAACAAGACTCTGCTTGTTGTAGTTCTCTCCTGTAAATTGAGGAAGATTTTGCTCCGGGAGCATGTAATCCGATTCCAGGTGGATCAGCTAGAGACACCTCAAACGGGACAGCAACGTTTCCTAATGCACAAGCTAAAAGCACAAGGCAAGAGGCTGCATCCCATCCTAGGCCTCTCGCAGCGGCTCTCCTTCCGTATTGGAGAAGGGCATCAACATCTAGTATTGGATTCTTGGTATGCACGTTTTCGAGGAACTTGTCTATCAAGGAAGGTATTCTTTCATCTGACAGCGGCTCGAGCCCACCGTCTACAACGAGTGCATCACTTGTACCATTGTTTCCGCTTCTGTGCAGATCAGATCCAAGTAGCATTTCGGTAAGGTGCTCCGGTGGGAATCTTCCTTCGAAGATCGGCCATGTCAGGACCGAATCAGCAGTCGTGTTGTACGTTGGAATTCTAAGATAGTCTTTCGAAATCTCATTGACAGTAACGGGGAGCTGGGAGCTAGAGGACACGCTGGGATTGCTTGAATGCTGCTTGAGAGTCTCGGTCAGGATTTCAGAAGATCTCCCGTCAAAATCCACGGCTAGTTTGGGAGAGTAAGCGCAATTACGAGGATTGTTCCTATGGAAGGATGAGCACTGTTGCAAGATGGCATATACCTATAGGTCGGATCGCAGAGGTAATCCCCTGAACACCTTCGAGTATTTCGTCCAGTCGCTTCATCATCATCATTGCGGCTGGATCCAGTCTGTGATTGTCAGAACAGAGAGTCGGGAGAAGAGGAGCGTTGGGAGTGTGCATTACCGTGGCTTCTCTACTGAAGCGTCTACGTAGACACAGTCGCGGCCACCAGTCGCGCAAAGTCCACAAGTAGGACGGGCGTTGTCGCATTTCACCTTTCGAACCCTACACGTTTGACAGGCAATCCGCATGCGTGAACGTCTAGCAGTCTGCTCGTCTCCACATCGACCATGCTTTCGACTGGCCACATCGGATCTTGGAGAAGACTGCAGGTCGAGGCTGGCTTGAGTCGTTTGACTGAGAGTCCTGTTCAGGGCTCTGCCTTCTTCTGAGGAAGACATTACGAGAACCGTCTCCAAACTAAGAGCGCGATCGTGGCAGCTGCGGATGGTGAACAGGCGCTTTGTGTGATGTTGTTGTCTGCGCAAGTTGCCGAACTAGCTCTTCTGCGCTCATGTAGGCGTAGGGGATAGGTGCGTCCACCCTCATATGTTGGAGTAGCTCAGTCCACTCTGAGGATTGCTAAGCTCGACATGTCGCTGCAAGAGCCATGTCATTCACGTCTTCTTGCCGACAGTGGGTTGTCTCTTGAAGCTGAGGTGAATTGAGGTTACTATTAATACTCCATTTTAGACCCCGCAGTGCCCGTTCGCCAGCGTGAACGCCACAATGTTTTGTAGACGACTGCTGTCCGCGAAGCAGGGCTTGAACCGCTCTGTACTGGACAAAAGACTTGATGCGTATGTCGTCGCAAGCGGAGTGCAGTGTTCCTCACTCCCATATTTCCTGCCCATGAGGAAATTGGTGAAGTCCGACTCTGCTTCGTCACGGCGGCGGAGACCGACGGGCGGAACGGCACAACAAGCGTTTCGAAGTCAATGCATGACGAGAGAAAAAAAGGCTACACCTTCCCGATGCAAGCTAACAGCTTTGATAGTACAGCAACAGTGACTTCGTATATAAACATGACTCCCCACTCGCCCGCTTCTCCGTATTCACAAGCTGTGTACACGTCGATGTTGGATGCCAGTTTTGGGAGACTGCGCGTAGCGAGAAGGGACGGAATAGCCAGCAAGAGCAGTGAACTATACGGACAGCACCCAGGCGGATGAGCGGACCATACAAAGGCAGCAAGCCAGGACTAGTACTACACAATGGCATTGAGAAATCTCAAAACTCCACAACCCCTCCGGTGACGGCAAGCACGAAAATCCCAGCAACGTCGGAAGAGCAGCCAGACTGGCCTGAGGACCACCAGCTGGACTCGAACAGCTCACCTACCTACCCTAAATTCGAAGAGCCATCACCCGGAGCCTCTCCCTCGTTAGCTTCAGACAAGTCGAACGCCGCAGATGACGAGACTAAAGAGGCCGTGCCCTACCCCGAAGGCGGCCTACAAGGCTGGCTGGTCGTGCTGGGCTCCTTTTGCGGCATGCTCGCTGCTTTTGGATTCATGAACTCCGTCGGCACCTTCCAAGCCTACCTCTCGACACACCAATTGGCCGCCTACAGCGAGAGCCAGATCGGTTGGATCTTCAGCGTCTACGTGTTCCTGTCTTTCTTTTGCGGCATCCAGATCGGACCTGTATTCGATGCGAAGGGGCCGCGACTGTTGGTGCTGGCGGGAAGTGTGCTGTTGGTGGCGAGTGTGCTGTTGCTGGGATCTTGCACTCGTATGTTGTGCCTTGTCAACGTCCTTAAATTCTCACGAGCGAACTGAGTCCCACGCTAATATTACGCCACAGAGTACTGGCACTTCATGCTCGTCTTCGGCCTCGTCGGCGGTTGTGGTACCTCCCTAATCTTCACCCCTGCCATCTCCAGCATCGGCCATTTCTTCCTCGTCACGCGCGCAAACGCGACCGGTATAGCCGCAGCCGGCGGCTCCGTTGGCGGGGTCATCTTCCCTTTGATGCTGCAGTCGCTCTTTCCCAAAGTCGGGTTCGGCTGGGCGACGCGCATCATGGGATTCATTCTGCTCTTCCTGTGCGTGCTCGCCAACCTGCTCATCCGCACTCGACTGCCACGCAAACCCGGCGGGAGCGTGCTGCCCGACTTCAAGATCTTCAGGGACCCGGCCTTTGCGCTGACCACCGTTGGCGTCTTCTTTCTCGAGTGGGGCCTCTTCATCCCTATCACGTACCTGACGTCCTACGCGTCGTCCTCGGGCGCCATGACCCCGACCTTCGCTTACCAGCTGATCGCCATCTTCAACGCCGGCTCGTCATTCGGCCGCTGGGCGCCCGGCTGGCTCGCCGACCGCCTCGGCCGCTTCAACACCATGGTGCTGACGGTAGCGATGTGCGCCGCGAGCACACTGGCCCTGTGGCTGCCAGCCGCCGTCATCACCGTCCGCCCGGTCTTCTCCAGCACCACTGTGGTCGGTCTCACCATCGCCTACGCGATTCTTTTCGGTTTCGCGTCGGGGAGCAACATCAGCCTCACCCCTGTATGCGTCGGCCAGATGTGCGAGACGGAGGAGTATGGCCGCTACTACGCCACGTGCTATACGATTGTGAGTTTTGGCACGCTGACGGGGATTCCGATCGCAGGCGCGCTGATCGCGGCGTGTGGCGGCGGGTATTGGGGCGTTGTGGTCTTCACGGGGCTGTGCTACGTGGTGGCACTCGCTGCTTTCAGCACCGTAAGGGTGCTGAAGGTGGGATGGGATCTGAGGGTAGTGTATTGAAATACGAGATGCTTTATAAAGGCTATCAAGGGGACGTTCAATACCACAAGGCGCGCAATGAAGCAGTCGGAGATGCTCTACAAAGGCTACCAAGGGGACATCCAATACTACAAGGCGCGCAATGAAGCAGTCGGACATTGCCTTGCCCTTGTTGTATTCACTCGCATCCCAAGCAGCAATGCGACGTCGGATGGCGAAGATGTAGACATGTACGTTTGTTAGTTGAATCTATAGAGGATACGTCCAGTAGTACAAGCAGTCGCGAAGCAACTCGGAGAATTTACTGTCCGTCTTCATCGGCATGTTAACGCAATTGTAGATGCTTACGACCTGATAGGGACTCGTACGAGACCTTAGACTAGGGACTGGAAGACTCGCTTAAGCGAGCACGCCAAGCCCACATCAATTTCGTGGCTTGGCGCCGCATACAGTAAGCTTCGTTCTCACTCTTCTCCCTTCTCTCCCTTAGTTATTCCTTCTTGTTCCAAGAACCTCTTTGGATTGCGACAATCGAGACGTTCACGTAACACAACCCGACCTATAGTATGTATAACGCCTCTATACTACTAGAACTCCTTATAGAGCCTCTGGAATTTCTGCGCTTCTTCTCCCGGTACAACATACTACATATCCAGGAATGGAACGAGGCTATACACGGTATAGTTTCGGGCAGCCGAGACAAGCCAACCCAAGGAAAGCTCATTTGCTACAATGCGGCCTATGGCTGCACGTACCAGACTCCAGTCGCGACCTAGCTTGATACGCATTTCCTAGCCTGCCGTTCTACCTCAAAAGAAGCACACGCAGCACTACAAGCAAAAGTAGGGGCCCGGACCAGACAGTATTAGTGCAAGAAATGCCCGCTAGCGTTCTACACTACTTAGAGTCTAAAGCATCACGTCGACAACATCCACAAATGGACCCCTATTGGATGGGACGAGCTAGGCTATGAGGAGCAGCTACCGTTCTTGTCATGCGAGGTGCACGACGAAAGTGTTTTGTGTCAAAGTGAGTTGTATTTCTGCTATCTAGGAGATGCTCGAGCTAATATACTGTTCGCGTCCAGGGTCGCTTCCCTTCGCAGCCTGTTCTGTTTCGGCACTCGTTCTGTTCGCTACTCCCTTCGGATTGGGTTCCTTGCGTGTTTGGGTGCTGTACCAGTTCTTCCTGCTGTGCTTAGGATCTGCGTACCTGCTTGCCCGTCGTTGTTGGATACCCACCGTCACGGGACAGATCTCGACTCATTCCGCGTACCAGAGGCATCGCGCGCAGCAGCATAGCGACTTCTCACCCACGACCTGCCCTATTAGCCCTGTATCGCATAATACGAGAAAGCTTCCCTACGGTTACGGTCATGATAGACCCTAAGAGCTTGCACCTTTGAGGGGTGCACTTCGACTGAGCTGCGTCAGACGCGACAAGCGATGGGGACGCACCTCGCACGTGCACACAAGCTAAAGGTAGCTGAGACGTCCAAATACAAGAACCTGCTATCACAGCGACAATCGTTACACAATCCCTAGCTTCTGCCGCAAGCTTAAGACTTGGTGCACGAGACTCTGAGTAGGAAGGTCAGATGGGATTTCCTTTGATACAGTACGACGGAGACTAGTGGAGGGAGAGCGCCGGGGTAGATTCAGTAGTAGGAGAAGCATGTCTAAAAGGTCGGGATCGGATGCAGTTGTTCTCTCTCGCCTGCTCGCATCATGCCTACAACATCAAAGCGAACAGCAAAGTCTCGGCATGCAGACGCTTAGTCGGACTTGCTCGGGAGATGCTCAGTATCACAGGCAGCAGCCGACGACTCGGAGATGGGAAGGGCAGGAAGTGGAATCGTTGGTCGAGCCTGATGATAGCATGGGTAGAGGCAGGAGTTGTGGGATCTGTAGGATATTATGATTGCATTCTATCATTATACGTGAGGCAATGTACAATGATCATCGTCTCCAATCTCCGACCCAGAAGCCAGACTAACAAAGCGGTTTCTGCACAGCACTACGTCACTTTGTTCAACCGCGTGACTCCGAATACTACCCTTCCCCGAGCGACTCCCTCAAAGCCTCCTCATCCAGCACTCTCAGCACCGGTTCCTGCGGCGCTTTCACCCCCGGTCCAACGCCCCTTACCGGACCTTTCTGATTGACTCCCGACAGCCTGCTCTTCGGTCTCGGTGGAAGCGGATCATCCGGCGCCGGAGCAGCAGCCCACTTCCCCCAGACCCAGCTGCCGACGCGCTGCCCCAGCGTCGCACTTCCCTTGCTCTTGTCGGAGCTCGACGAAGAGGAAGGACGCTGCTCGGCCGCAATCTCCGACAGCAGCGAGCGGCTGTACGTGCTGCTGCCGTAGCGGCGCGGCATAGCCGGGCGCGCCGCGGTGGTTGTGACGGAGTTGAGAAGGGGTTTGCTGGATGAGAGCACGGCGGGACGCGGAAAAGCGCGGCTGGCGAGGAGGCAGGAGGGGCGGTGCGATGAGGTATGGATGTCCATTCCGGAGATCGAGAGCAGGGAATCGTGAGATGCGGCACGGCGGAGTGCAGGTCGAGTTGGCAGATTCGAGTAGATCTGTTCTTCGCGTGTGTCGAAGGCTTGCGTGGGTGTTAAAGTGGGGTCGGAGTCGGCGTCGAAGGGCGAGCTGAGCTCTGACGTGAGGTCGTCGGGTGTTTCTTCAATTATCGTGGAGTGCGTGGGCGGGCCGAGATCGACATCGACGTGAGTTTTGCTGAATGTCTCTTCCTCCTGAGCATCTTCAGGGGCACCAACCCGCTTCGTGGCCACAGCTGCGCGTTTTTCAGTGGCACACGGAAAGCTACCGCACCTTGCGAGACTTCGGACGGGAGCTTTTGGCGTGCGGCTCGTGTTCATAGACCTTGACGTCGGAGATCCGGGATCTTCACTATCCGGACTCGTCGGTCTTGAGGACTCTATGGAGGCAGTACCAAATGCCCGATCGAAAATGGAGGATGTGCGATGCAATGTAGAGTACGGCGAGGTCACTCCAGAAGAAGGTGCGGTTGACCCAGTCGTATTGGACTGCAAAGACCAGCGATTCCTCCGCTGATGCTGTGAGGGCATGGCATGTAGGACCTCGTCATTACTGAGCGTTAGAGCGTGTCGTGGGGTCGTGCTCAGGTTTGAGTCCTCGCTGAAGAAGAGCTCGTCCGGTTTTGAAGGCCTTGAAAGCGTAGGAGCCACGGGCGAAGGAGTCGTTGATCTGATGTGCGATGTTGGAGTGCGAGCCGGTTGTCTTCCAGAACGTGGAGTAAAATACCGTGGAGTAATTATATTACGCTTCTTAGAAGATCGTCGATACGTCTGGAGTTTACTCTTGAGTGTTGTCTCCGTCGGCGGTGTTGCGGGCGGGTGGTAATGATGGTGAACATGCAGCTCCTGAGACAAAGCATGCGAGGTCTCCAATCGCAAGTCGTCCTTCAAAGACGTCGGCTGATTGGCGGCTCGATTCTGTTCCACTGGCTGATGCTCCACAAGCTGCTCTCGGAGTTTCTCCACGTCCCCTGTTGAGTTGAGAAGCATCTCTCGTAGTTCGACTATTGCCAGCTGTAAATTCGCATTTTCTTGCATGATGTCTTTCACAAAGTGCGACACTGTGTTGTTGCCAGTCTTGTCGCGACCCGCCGCATTTGCAGCTGCTCCGTCGAGCGTTTCTGCTGCTGTCCCTTTTTCGACCGCACTTCTTCGCTCCATCTGTCGAGCCACTTCGGCATGTCGTTCCCGCTCTTCCCTTGCCTCCCTTTCTATTAGTTCTATCTGATCTTGGAGGTCTGCCAACGTTCGTTCTGCCTTTTTCCATCTCTGTATAGCCGACCGCTCGCCCTCTTCAGTGGTACTCAGAGTATTTTGAAGCTGATCATGATCCATCTCGAGTGAAGCGAGTTGCTGTTCTAGTCGCTCAGCCCGGTAGGCTAATGCATTTAACCTCTGCAATTCCTGCTTAGTTGACGCCAGAGTTGCTTCCAGTGACCTGACGTGAGAGTCCGACTCCGCTACGGCGCTATTGAGCTCCTCCAGCTCATGCAGGAGACAACGGTTTTCCGCGACGATGGTTGTGTTCTTGGCTTCCAGCTCTTGTTTCTCCTGCTCCAAGCTCTCTATGCTTGCATTCATGCGCTTCCGTTCCCGCTCGGCATCCGCGATATAAGTTTCATGGCGCACCAACAGCGCCTGGAGTGAGAATAGGATTAGCGACATGTCGGTGCCAGGGTGAGGTCGCCGTTCGAGTATTCGCTGATGACCACGGTCATACGGGCGGCAGCATCAGGAAGTGAAGTGAGGTGAAGTGATAATAGACCAGGATATGCATGCGAAGAGATGGCTGGTGAACATACCTGTCCAAGCTGAGCCACGGTCTGTACATCTCTCTCCAGACCATCTAACGCGTTCTGGTTGTGGTGTAGGAATGTGCACTCCCGGTTGCCGCAGCAGCATTGCGGGATTGGCGCTGGCAATCTTGGACTATCGTTATCGATCTGGAGAAGAAGGCAGTGGATGGGATCGTCCATAGTCAGCTGCCAGCGACTACAGACAATAGCTAAGATGGCGCTATGCGACCACGACACTCCGACAGTCGATCATGTTGGAACGAGAGAGAAAGCGCGCGCCTTTTGTGTAGATACTAGGGGGTCGGGTGAAGGGCCTCTTGTTGTTTATAGGGGACAACCGCCAACAGGGATTGTGTGTGCCTTACATGAGAGCTCCCCTACCAACATCAACGCCTTCCCCGGCACCCGGAACTAGGTAGTTTCGACACCCTATAACACTAAAATCCAGGCTCTACTCTTTGCCTGCATTTGTGACAGTTGTCGCGAGCACTCCTACATGCCTAATCCTCTGTCAAGAACCGCAGTAACTCAGAAGCGGTCTCCCGTCTGTCAAGGCTTGTTAAGGTCGCATCGGGCACCACTCTAGCATAGGACGACAACTCTGCTCTCCCATCTTTACTTGGTTCGCGGCAAATCGTTCTGCTTCACGGTTCTTGGGCACAACCTCCGTTCTCTGCAGATTGGCTGTAAAGCCTAGACAGAACAGCTCTGATGGAGAATATGTGGTCTTCATGGTCTGGAACAGACAAGCACCTGTAGACAAGGCCTTGTTCTCCAGGACATCGTTGTAAAGTTATGTAGTCGCGCGAGTCACACAAAGACGGGTAACGACAGCTCTGGTCGGCACTTGCTCACATTCGCCACAAATGCACCCTAATCAACTCGCTATGCAGGACGGAAGCCGATGAGCTGCGCGGGACGTAGCAATGTGGACGACGTAAAGCTCACACTACATGTCCTTGACAGCCCCAACAACTGCGATACCTGGAGATTTCACGATACACTCGATACAGAAACGCACCTAGAGTTTCCGTCTCGTCACCTTCCGCTCAGTCTCTGCCTCGGCTTTTGTGCATGTTCCGCCGATAACACAATTATTATGCGAAGTTCCCCCGCCGCCGCAGACTGCCAGGCTTGAGCTGGAACGATCCAAGAGGCTCAGCCATATACAACTCCGGAGCGAATGCCTAGTTGGAGGACCCGATCGACTCATTGTCGATGCGGCCGACCGCAGACAGCATCTGGACAGGCTCAAGGGCGCGCGGCGACGCTTTAGCCTCCCACTCGCTCTTGCATCGCGCTCATCCTTCTCACTCATGAACAATACTAACCCCAGGTCCATCTTCACTGCTCCTGGAAGTTTCCATCCTGAATCTGCGGCCTTCAGCTCTGGCAAGGAACCAAACGGAGCCTCTGCCGCCGCACGAAACAAAGCTGACCATCTTAGCGCATCGAAGGCGGACGACCCTTCCTTATGGAACCCGCAACCAGGTTTTAAGAGACCTGCGCTTCAAGGCCGGTCTGTGCCAACTGCAGCCGTCACCAGCAGGAGAACAACCGAAGCCCTCGATATATTGAAGGCGCCTTCGACCGCAGGCAAGAAGAGGCCTGCAGACGACCACGTATTCCAAGCGCCTCGAAAGGTCAACAGCGAACCTCAACGCAAGAAGCCGCGCCTTCTTCCGCGCTCGAAACATACTCTCGACCACCTCAGCTTTGCCGGCCTGGGTATCACTGGTCCTCCGGTCGGCAAATTTGAGCCCCCCTCACCGCTTTTTTTCTCGAATCATATACGGCCACGACCGCAACTGCCCCCACGGTTCTCTAGTTCTGAAGCGGGCGCAACGATGTTGAGTAAGGCGCAAGGAGAGGATAGTCATGTCAAAACTGTAACACTGGCTCGCGGAACGTTCAGCGGGAGCAGTCCGCCCGTAAATGCGCTTTCAAATGCGTTCATGAGTCGGCGATCTATGGATCGTGCAAGTCTCCCACGAACGGGGTCGCCAGAATCAAGAGGCAAAAACGACTCTTTGGACGTGCTGAGCTCCATAGGGATCATTGAGTTACTCGAGCAAGATGAGCGGCCGACTTTCATCGTGGACCTTGGCGAAGTTGCGAACTATAATATCGGACCATTGCATCTGGTCTTTGCCAACTCATCGTTACGCGCTTATGATGGATTGCTGGATCTCGTGACAGGAAAGGTCGAGGATGATTCGTCGGGAACATCTTCAGTGACGAAACACCAACGATTCAAGGCCTGGCTGTTAGGTGCGTCGAGTCGTGGCGAGTCCTTGGATGTGTGTTTGCCATCCTTTACCCATGCCGAAATGTCTTGGTCCTGCTCAACGTTGAGAAAGCGGCTCCGCATCATCAGTGGAGCCTACCCGTCTACATCTAATGTGGTATCTCATCTGACATCAGGAGGCCTCTCGACGGCGTCCATGGCACCAATTCCACTGACACGGGAGGCTCTGGATGGCTCTCGTATATCTTCATCAGGCACCGGTAACACAGAAGAGCCACACGACTACTTCGGAAACGTAGCATTGCCGTCCTCGGAAACTCCAGCGCGTCAGAATGGTACATCAGAGATCATCCCGACCACCGAAACTCCGGAAGCGAAACAAACAGAGCAGGCGTCCATTGGATTCAATGGTCGGCTCCTGAATCAACGAGATGCCGACGTGGTGTCTTTGGAATCATATCCGTCTCAACTGAACGAGTATGTTTCCCGACCTGCAGTAACGCACACTGCTAATTCATTCAGCAGTATGGGCATATCAACGAAAGAAGAGGTCCATTTCGATTGGACGAGATTACCCGTCTCCGCCTCAATGCCTCGACATATTCGCTTTGCCAGGAGTATAGACTGGAGCAACACAAGCTTAGGTCCCATTGAGACTTGGTCTTCTGACTTGAGACAGATGTGTAACCTTATCATGGCCAGTCCGCATCCGGCTGCAATGTATTGGGGCCCTGATCTTATTGCGATCTACAACGAAGCCTACGTTCTTCTGGCTGGTCAGAAACACCCAGACCTCATGGGTCAGAGCTACGCCGTAGCTTGGGCCGAGATTTGGGACGAAGTGAAAGACGTGTTCGCAAACGCCGTTGCAACAGGAGAGGCGACAATGAAGGTTTGTTCAGACTACAGTATCAGACGTGGCTTTGCTGATAGATATACAGGACGACGATTGCTTATTCATGAAACGCAACAACTACCTGGAGGAGACATACTTCTCATGGTCTATAAT
>NAJN01001405.1:0-11525 GCA_005059845.1 Cryomyces minteri
TGCAGTTGTAAGTTGCAGTCGAGTTTTTAATGTTCCTCCGCGAGTTGCATGCGATTCCGAGCGAGTTTTGCGCCAAGACCAAACTTTTGTATGGTGACAGGTACCCTATTCGCTAATCCATGGGTACAGAAGCAACCGCTAGCACGCTCCTCGGGCCATCTAGAGCCTATTTTCCCGTCACCCATTGCCCGCCCACTGCGCCCAAGTTTCCTCCTCGACCGCATCTGGGATTGCCGTTCCGCGGAACAGGCTATCGAAGAGGGCCACGTCGACGCCCTGAAGGTCCCAGTCATCTTCAGCACCTGCAACCCCCACCGAGACGGGAAGCTGGCCCTCTTGAATGTTGGCGCTGCTAAAGCTGAAGACACCATTGCCTGGGGATGGAGGCTGTTGCGGCGACGCTAGCTGGCCAAATTGCAACTGCACGGTCGGAGGTGCGGCCTGCCAGCGGTCTGGGCTCGAGCTGGTTCAAGTGGCCCTCGGAGAGATCTTTGGCGGGTGAGTTGGGGATGTGGGCATCTCCGTCCTTTGTTATTAATGTTATTAATGTTATTAATGTTATTAATGCTATTATTACAGAACACGGCCGAAGGACGAGCCGTCGCTTTCGCCATGCGATTGTTCCCTTGGAGAAGCGAGGAAATAAAACGGCTTCGGATGCTGTCTAGTGCAAGAATCCCTCAGACGTCCTTCTTCCGAGAGGACAGTTGCCGTTACGTCACTGGGACCTCATCTAGCTTAATGCCCAAGAATGGAGCTTCCAATCCTTCACCATCTCTGACTTCCTCCTGTCCACTCCGCACGCTAGAGCATACTGAGTACGATACCAGACAACAGCCTGCACACATTCACCATGGCACCTCAAAGTAACAAGCAGTGGACCGTCAACGGCACAAGTGGCTTCGATGCCCTCAAGTTCAACGAGAACGCGCCCATACCAAAGCTCGGCGATAAGGATGTCCTCGTCAGATGTTAGTAGAAAACACCGAGCTCCTGCTGTATTCCAACAATGGCCAGCTGCTGACTGACGAAACAGTCCACGGCGCCTCCCTCAACTACCGCGACCTGATCATTCCAAAGGTACAGCCTCGTGCACACCTCTGGGCGCCTGAACCGGGCTGACTCGAGCACTACAGGGCCAGTACCCCTTCCCCCAGCGGGACGGTGTCGTGCCCGCCTCAGACGGTTCCGGCACAGTCGAAGAGGTCGGTGGGCAAGTAACGAGGTTCAAGAAGGGCGACGAAGTCGTCACGCTCTTCAACCAGGGCCACCTCGGAGGATCGCTAAACCCCACAATCAACGAGACGGGCGTTGGAGGCGTGATCGATGGCACGCTGCGGCAGTACGGCAAGTTCGACGAGCAGGGGCTGGTCAAGAAGCCTAAGAACCTGAACTTCCTCGAGGCCAGTACGCTGTCGTGTGCGGGATTGACGGCGTGGAACGGGCTTTACGGATTGGAGAGTCGGGCGCTGAAGCAGGGTGACTGGGTGTTGACGCAGGGAACTGGTGGAGTTTCCATCTTCGCGCTACAGGTGGGTCAATCCCCAGCCATCGAGACGGGGCACCCAAGATTGTTACTGACACACATCCCGCAGTTCGCAAAATCCGCCGGTGCAACCGTCATCGCTACGACCTCCTCCGCTGCCAAAGCCGAAACTCTCAAGAAGCTCGGCGCCGACCATGTCATCAACTACAAGGAAGACACCAACTGGGGCGAGACGGCGCGCAAGCTGACGCCCGATCAACTGGGCGTGCACCACGTCCTCGAAGTGGGCGGACCGACGACCATGGCGCAGTCACTCAAAGCGATCAAGATTGACGGCGTCATCAGTATCATCGGCTTCCTGGGCGGCGTCAAGGGCGATCAGCCGACATTCCTGGACTGCTTGACCAACATTTGCACGGTCAGAGGCGTGCTGGTTGGCAGCAGGCTGATGTTCGAGGACATGAACCGTGCGGTCGAGGCGAACAACATCAAGCCCGTCGTGGACGAGAAGGTATTCTCGCTCGAGGAGGTCAGGGAGGCGTACGAGTACATGTGGGCGCAGAAGCACTTTGGGAAGCTGTGCATCAGGATCGATTAGTTCTGTCTGAATCAGAAGACCGCGAAAGGTTACTAGTCCGTGCCTCGAGGGTATACGTCAAGCTCGCAGCAGCTGAAGATAACCCGAAAGACAACAAGGCTCATCCAGCTTCAGTTACGTTCGTTGTTCATCCTGCACATCAGATCGAAGCAACACACTCCCGCCCACCGTGTTCCGCGTACTCGCTCCCCGAGGTATCAAACGAATGTCGACTCCCGCCTTTCCACGAACGAACCCATCGCTTTTCCAATCCTCCCCGAGTATCCCTTTCTCCCATCCCCCCCTACCACCCGTCCTCTCTCTGTTCCCCCCACCCTCGCCCTGGCCCTGCCTACTTCTTCATGCTCCTCCCAGCATCCTCCGCCGTCCTGTCGACGCCATTCCCAACCCTCTTGGTGGCGTCCTCGAGCGCCGTGGCCGTACTGCCGACGGCGCGGCCCAGCGCGCCGACCCCGGTGCCCACCGTGTTGACCACGCCGCCCACGCCCTTGCCCGCGACCTGGGTCAGGTTGCCGGCGGCGGTGCCGATGCCGCTGCCGACGGCGCCGAGGTAGGACTGGTCGCGCGTCATCTGTCTTGGGGGGCGGGTGTTGGGAGTGGGATGGGTGGTTTGGCGGGATTGGTGAGGTCAGGTGAGTTTAGGTGAGGTGAGGTGAGGTGAAGTGTGGACAGAGGAAGCTGGCTCTGGGAGTCGGCTCTGAGAAGAGGTCGTCTGGTTCTGTTCTGTTGGCAAAGGTAGAGGATGGATGCCGGGGTGGGGGGCGTTGCTTGTTTACGGTGCTATTTGTGAGGGGTTCGAGCGCTCGAGATGAAACACGGCGACGTCACACCATGGGGCTGTGCAGGGATTCGTCGTGGGTGCCCGATACGACTCTCTGGAGGTCCAGACCGTCCAAGTCGTCGTCGCTCTCATCCTGAAACGCACAGCTTGGGCAACGCTTGACTGACATCGAGTTCCTGCAGCGGGGCAGATGTATATAACTATGGAATTGTATACACAAACACAGGAGTATCAGGCTAGAAAAAACACGAATACGACGCCATTTCCCAGATGCACATGCATGGCAGAAAACAAGAAAGGAGGTGTTGCGATTGGTAGAGGAGCGTGACAAGACACGTATGCATCGAGGCTCTCCTCTCCAACCCGCCTCCTTTTGCCAAGATATCGCCCCAACTCCGCGCCGTCTCTTTCTCATCGTCTCCAGAACGCCATTAGAAGCGTGAAACGACCCAGGAAATTTATACAGATCTAAGCCGCGAACCTGCTGTATCATACATGAGACTGCCATCGTCTATCCAACAAACGCGTGTCACGCAGCGCATCTGTGCTTCAAGGCCTATGCCCAGTATTCGTGCAGGCCGTGGTTGTTCTTGAAGCGCATCCAGTAGCACGCGAAGGGGAAGAGCACCGTGCTCGCGGCGCCCCACGCGACCAGAATGCCGAAGTTGAGGCCGATGCGCGAGTGCAGGCCGAAGAGGATTTGGCGACTGCCTTCAACGACTGGAGTACAAAGTTAGTCTCAGACTCAGACACCCGGATGCACTGTTACCATCGGAGAGAGAGAAGGGTTCGGCAATGAGCTCACCATTGTGCAACGGCCACGCGTAGCCCCAGTAGTAGAACCGCGGCTCGATATCGATGTCGTAAAATGCCGTACTGACATTCGTGATGACCCAGAAGATCAGCCACAGCCCCGTCCACGGCTGCCCTACGATCATAGCAACGTTCTCACACGCCAGACCTAGCGCGATCATGCCCCAGTAGTTGAGCATCCAGTAAACCATGAAAGTGCCACGACC
This sequence comes from Cryomyces minteri, assembly GCA_005059845.1. Taxonomy (NCBI): domain Eukaryota; kingdom Fungi; phylum Ascomycota; class Dothideomycetes; genus Cryomyces; species Cryomyces minteri. The sequence goes on from NAJN01001405.1 coordinate 3,885, forward strand.
GTAAGCGTCCGGGTTCAGATACGAGATCTGGGTGGCCTGGGTCTCGCTGGTGACGGGGTTGCCGCCGGAGAAGTTGATGCCGAAAGCGAGGGAGATGAGCGAGTAGGCGAGCGACAGGAAGAGATAGGCGACCATGGTTGCGGTCCAGCGCCAGAGGATTAACTGCCAGAATTTCAGTGGCGGGTGCCCCTCGGGCTTGAGGTACTTCATGTGAATGGGCAGGTAGAAGCTGAAGGAGAAGAAACTCAAGATGATCAGGTAGATCAAGCCAATGCTGACCGAGGGGATGGCCGTGTACGGGTAGAAGGGCCGCAGGTTGAACGTCGAGAAGCCGATTGCGGGACTGAGCGCTTGCGGCACGCGTTGGATATTGCGGAGCACGGTCGGGTCCGAGGCGTTCTGCAACACCATGCGTGTCCACGTCTTGCCGACCAGCTCGGTGGCTTGGGTTTGATATTGGGTAAGAATCGGCAGGATGAAGTCGTGGTAGTTTGTGTCGTCGCGGGAGTCGGAGTATACGATTTGACAGGCGCCCATCGGGTCGTAGGAGGCATTGCCAGTCTGGACTGCAGAGTACAGCATTGCCGTGGCGTTGGGGTTGACGATGACAGCAGCCCATGCGTCCCAATCAAAGACAGCTTTGCGGACTTGAAGAGGGTCGTTGTTGAAGGCCGATGGCGGCATTGAAACCCATCCGAGCGTTGGATTGGGCGAGGCGACCAGTTGCTGTCCCAGTTTGACAAGCGCAGGGCCGACCACTGGTGCATTGCCAGTGTTCTCAAAGGGTGCTACCTGGCCGTCGAAGTCCACAATGTACACGACGAGACTCGAGAGGTTTTTCTCAACGTGATAGAAGACGGCCCAATCTATCGGAAAACTAGATCAGTTTGATTCTCGTCGTGCTGTAGGACTACAAGGGCTCACATATGGACAAAACTCCCAAAATGAAGCACATCAAGACGGCCGTCGTGAGCAGCCATTTGCCGAACGCCTCATGCCGTACGTGTTTCAGACGGTGGTCCCAGAAACCCACTGGCTGAGGTGGGCCTTCGCCGCCCTTCTCTGCGTTGTTCTCCTCCTGGCCGGCACTCTCGTCTTGACTCTTGTTCTCCTCCCGACTCTCCTCTCGAAATGTCCGACCTTCCGCGTCGACTTCTGCCAGCCTCGCGTTCGCGGCACCTACAACGGCGGTCGACATGGTGTGCGCACAGGGGAGGAAGCCACAGAGAGCGTGCTGGTGACGGTGGAGAGCAGTCGACGGTTCACTGCTTGGAAGTGCGCGGTTGCCACACCGTCGGGAGAACGTTGTTGATTGAGGTCGATGCAATGGGGCGAGGCCCAACGCGTGGGGAAAACTCAGAGCAAGGGGATTGATGTGTAGAGGTCATAGTCACAGAGTTAGTATGTATATGTCCCCTCCATTCGCCTCTCTTGCACGTAAGAGGCTTGCTGCGATGGCCACGGCGGGAGGGCATGGCAAAGCCGCCGTTGAGCTGCTGCGGGCATACACATGATCCGTGTACCCAGGTGGTCTTTGGACAAATGCCATCCGGCGGCAATCTAATCTCATCTCATCTTATCTCATCTCATCTAATCGCCATCTCATCATGCACGTCATGCAGCAGCGTCGAGAGCTTTTGCCACCCACCAACCCACCACCTGCACATGCTTCCCGATCCGCGGCGTCCGGGCGTCGCTCCAGAGATCCCCGCCAGACCCCATTGGGTGAGACTGTCGAGGTACCTGCTGTCCCTACTGTAAGGTACCTTGCGGCTCGAGACGAACGACGACCGGGAGCGACTTGAGCCGCAAACTACGGAGCAGAAGCAGAAGCAGAAGCTCAGCGGTGAATCACAAGGTAGTCGTGTCTTCGACCTTCGCTTCACTTGCCGCGCTCTAATCCAAGGCACACTGAGAAGAACAACCTTGCCGTTGAGAGTGTAGATGCGGCGTCCCAAGGGTGAATATGTACAATCCGCTCACTGCAACAAGCCGAGTCCCGTGCACACAGGGTAAGAATCAATGCTCCGCAACCTCGCCACACCGGAACGCCGCATGCCCCTCCTTTTTTGGGATGCATCAATCCAGCATTACACCAATGCATCGGGCAACATCCATCATGCCTCGTCTTCAGACTCCGCATCGGCAATCTGCAGGACTCTGTTAGTAATGACTTCGCATGCGAGGGGTTCGGGTTGTCAACTTGCATTTTCGTAAAACGCCTTCCCTTCTGTAGTTGGAGCAATGATGTTCGAACGGATACAAAAGTCTCCAAATCTCTCGCGCTCGTTTCGTTCCGTTGCGTATCGCTTGATCATGGGCTTCATGATTGCCAAGATTTCTTCCTCCTTTATGGACCTCTTGTAAATCTTGTTCAGTCGCTGGCCATGATAGCCGCCTCCAAGTAGCATGTCGTAGGTGGCGTAGGATTTCCCTACGAACGCTACTTCTGCAAGCCAAGGTCTTGCGCAACCGTTGGGACATCCAGTCATGCGCATGACGATGCTGTCCTGTCGCAGACCGTTCTCTTCGATCACGCCTTCAAGCTTGGTGATGAGCTCGGGTAAGTAGCGCTCACTCTCTGCCATTGCGAGACCACATGTTGGGAAGGCGACGCAGGCACTCGAGCTCAGTCGCAGCCCAGAGAAGTCGGTGTTGTCTAACTTGTACTTGGCCAGCATCTCCTTCATCGTCGGGAGGTCCTCGTCGCTCACGCCGCTTAGAATGAGATGCTGGTTGCCCGTGAGTCTAAACTCGCCCTTGTGCACTTGTGCGATCTCCCTTAGGCCGGTCTTCATTGGAAAGTCAGCCGTGTCTTCGATACGTCCGTTCTCGATAAAGAGTGTGAAGTGATTCATCCCCCTCTCGTCCTTTTGCCAGCCGAAGGTATCGATGTTGCTGTCGAATTTGAAGGGTCTCGGCTCCTCGAATTTCTCGCCCCAGATGTCTTCGACTTTGCCCTTGAACACATCAAGACCCATGTCGTCAATGGTATACTTCAGACGAGCATGCTTGCGGTTTGTACGGTCGCCATTGTCGCGTTGCACGAACATGACTTTCTCGCAGGCAATGTGTACCTTCTCCTTTGGTACGTATCCCAACATGCTGCCCGTCCGCGGGTAAGTCTTCTTGTTGTTGTGCGTAACACCCATTCCACCGCCTGCTAGCAGGTTGAAGCCCTCGAGGCGACCATTCGAGCCCTTGATCGCGATGAGGCCAATGTCGTGAGCGTACACATCGGTGTCGTTATGAGGAGGAATGGCGATGGTGATCTTGAACTTGCGGGGAAGGTATGTGGGACCGTAAAGCGGCTCGTTGTCGACGATGGCGTCCCCCGCAACCTGAGTCTTCTGGTCGTTCTCATCCTTCAACCAGATCTCGTGGTAAGCAGTCGTGGATGGGAGAAGGTGATCACTGATCTTCTTCGAGCACGCGTGTACATCGGCGTGATATTGGGAGTGCTGAGGCAAGCTGCTGCACATGACATTGCGGTTGACATCACCGCAAGCCGCGATAGTGGTCATCAGTGCCGCGTTGATGGCTTGCATGGCAGGCTTGAGCTTGCCCTTGACAACGCCGTGGAACTGGAATGTCTGCCTGGTCGTCAACTTCATCGTCTCGTTACCAAGCTTCGTGCTGATAGCGTCCATTTGTATCCACTGCTTTGGTGTGGCAACTCCTCCAGGCAGACGGCATCGAATCATGAATGAGTAGGCAGGCTCCAAGCCCTGTGCCTTACGCTCATCTCGAAGATCTCTGTCGTCTTGCATGTAGGTACCGTGGAACTTGGTGAGCTGCTGATCGGCTGCGGAAATGGCACCCGTGCTGCTGTCGTTGAGACCCTCGACGATGGTCCCGCGAAGGTAGTTAGATGCAGCCTTGATGTCCTCATTCGTAATTGGCGGCGGTTCCTCTGGTAAACCCTCCACGCTATCCACGCCAAGTTTCTGCCAGAGCTTTGGCTCCCATTCGCCGTACCCAGTCTGATATCCATCTGGATCCTGGTCATCACCCAAGCCGCAATCCGCCATGGGTTGCGCACCCAAGTCCGCTAGTCTTACGTGGAGGTCTTTACCAGGCTTGTTGTAGTAGACTCTGTCTTCTTTTCTTGGCCAGTAATGACTGTCACCCAGAGCGAAGACTGCGAAATTGACGTTTGCGAGGTCGAGGTCGGTTGAGTTTCTGACAGCTTCCCAGAAGTTACGGCCGTTCTGAGGAAATTCTCCCTGACCGGCCGTACTGGTAATGAGAACAACGTTCTCCTCGCTAGACAGGTCCTCCAGCGGGTAGTCGTCCATGGCCATGACCATGGTTTTGAGTCCTCTGGCTTTACCCCTGTTGCCCAGACGCTTCGCAAGGGTCTCAGCGTTGCCGTTGTCGGACGCAAACAACACCGTCATTGGTGCACCATACAGTCCTTCTAACAATTTACTGTAAGCATCCTTAGCCTTCCTCTTCTGCAACTGTCGCACCTCGGATCCGTAGGACGCAGAGAGGCTAGCAGAGTACTCGGGGTGCCGCTTCATCAACTGAGAGAGGTGATTGTCTCGCCGCAGGAACTCTTTCAGCTCAGTCTTGATGCGCTCCGAATCCAGCTGGAAATTCTCCTCTCCCTTCTCCTCCGCTCTAGGGTTCCATCGGTAGAGTGGCCAGTAGCCAATGTCAACGGCTTTCTTGGTCTCTTGCAGTACAGTTACAGTTGAGTCGTTCTCTGTGTTGTAGGGCAGGTAGGCCACTACAACCGAAGGACCCTCAAACTGCTCTGCCTCAATCATTGCCTGCAAGACTTGTGTGTAGGAGCTGTATACAGCAACGGAGGCAACATAAGCGTTTCCATAGTTCATGGCGTACAGTCCAATGTCCTTCTTTCGCCTTGCAGCATCAGTAGCAGCACGCTCGGAGTATGGTTGAGAGTCGATGATAAGCATGTTGACGTTCTTGCCGGAAGCAATGACATGATGGACCCCAGAGTTGCCCAAGTCGTAAGCCCACGCGTCAGACCCAACAAGCCATTGCGACTCCTTGTAGAAGAGAGACTTCGACGACAATAGCCGAGAAGCAGATGGTGAACCGTCGGTGGCAAGACGTGCAATGACATCTTCTGCGATGGAGTTGGCCTTTCCTGCGTCCTCTGCATCTAGTGCCCACTTCGAGAGCCACTTCTGAGGGATGTCGGTGGTGAAGCTATGAGTTTTTGCAGCCTCCTGTACTGCGTTGATGAACCGTGTTCGGTGTTCGGATCTAGCAAGAAGCGAGCCAAAGCCAAACTCCGGGTTGGCAGCAATGGTGGCGGAAATGCCAGCGTCGTTCGCGTCCAGTCGGTTCGCGACGTGCAACCGCTGGCCGAAGACTTGGTCCAGTATCTTCATATATGCGTTCTCAACCTGTGGTTGTTTTAGTTGAAATTCCTTTCCCTGGTCCCTCGGCCCCTCGTGGCTGCCAATTTCGAGGTTCTGTATTGGTTTTTCGGACATCAAGTTCTGGAAGATGCCCCTAAGTGCCTGCTGAATGGTTGATGGCTCGAGGTACCCAAGTTGGTATCCAACGATCACAGGGGTTGTAGCTCCATCACTCTTCAACGTCATGAGCAAATCTAGGAGTAATGGCCCCCATCTTGTCGTCCTCTTTCGGACCTGTTCTAGTACTGCTAACCTTTGTACAGTACTAGGCAGAACCTCCCTCAGCTTTGTCCTCAGCCACGGCCTGTATAGTCTCGCAGTGACGATGCCAGCTTTCGCGAATTGGTCTGACGAGGTTGCTCCATCAATTTCTTTCGAGAAGAACCCAGTGTCTGAACCGAACAGGAAGATAGCGGTCTTGGCGTCGGTAGGACCAGAGTACTCGAATGCGTCATACCCTCTGCCTGTGACTTCCTTTATCGTCAACCAGATATCCGAGATCATGGAGTAGATGTCGTCAGAACTGATCGGTCGAGAGGACATGGACTCAATAGACGTAGCCGCAGAAGACTGCACAGAGCCACTATCGGTGCTGCTCTTCCGCCGAATAGAGTCAGAGCCTACCGAGGACTCTCTTCCACTAGCTGGCCCGGATTGCGGCTTGTCCAACGCAGGAGACACACGGCCGGTGGATTCGCCGTTTCGACTCGGGGTACCTGTTCCCGCGACGGTGCGAGAAGCCACCCGACCGTCGTCTGCATACAGACTGGTTTCCCCGGTCTTTGTAGCCTGGTACAACCTCGCAGAATCTACGTCCAATACCTGCCTTACCAGGTCTCGGTTCTCGTAGAATATAGGGTTGTATCTGTTGGTGTTGGAGGAATCGAAGAAGTGAATGACGCCTTTGCCGGATCTGATGGCCAAAGCGTGCGCAGCCAAAGCAAGGTCCTGCGATTCCTGGAGGGTCTCTGACTGTAGAAATGTGAAGCCAGATTGTCTAATAGAGGTTATGTCGGAGTAGTCGGGATAGCCGGCCGAATGGAGTGCTACGTGTATGACAACGGGGTATTGCGAGAGTTTGTATAGGTGAGGTACCGACTTTACCAGGATGGAGGAGCTGGTCGTGACGGAGACGATTTTGCCAGACCGAATTGGCTGGAAGACAGACAACAGTGGGTCTGCATTGTGCCGGACTGGTAATATCTATGTAGACGTAAGTACTCCACTTCGCAGAAGATCATGCTGGGCCGCATACCTCTGGGATTGCCTTGCCGACGACGCTCGGAGATCTGCTGCTCGAGTATGCACGCAGGAACTTGGAGAACTCGGAGTCGACCGCTAACGAAGGCTGAACAGAAACAACGACGTCGCTGGACAAATACGCGATCCGGGCCACTATAGCGAAGGCGTCAGCACAAGTGTTCGACTTGTAGGAGCTTGGTGGGTCCATTGCGGGGTGGAAGGGGTGAACTGACCAGCCTCTCCTACAGTAAGAACAGAAGCCATGATTGTGCCACAACGACAAGGACGGTGGCGGGAGGAGGTGAGGAGGGAGGGAGGGAGCAAGCAGAGGAGAGATTCAGATGGCGTCGAGCGCAGTCAGGCAACTTAATTGTCCCCGGAGCGACGTTCTTCGGAGGCAACTGGGCCTCTCTTCGGCATCTCGGTTTTGTGTAGGCGCGGGTTCTGATTGGCCACCCCAATGTCGCCATTTGCTCTAGCGAGGGTCCAGTCTGCGCGACTTCGTAAAAGATTTCTCGTGAGTAGGAAGTAATTAGGTGACTCGATGTTAGTAGTGTGCAAGTCAAGACGTTGCTCGTGAGTAGGAAGTAGGTGACTTGATATTAGTCAAAGATTTCTCGTGAGTAGGAAGTAGTACTAGGTGACTCAATGTTAGTAGTGTGCAAGTCAAGACGTTGCGGTGTCCGTCGAACGGCTTTCCGTGCATCACGCCTGCCGCCCAAGCCTCGATTGACGTCGTCTGAGACGTCCTGGAGACGCCTCGACAGACTGCGACCGGACTACGGTCGCGAATTGCATTTTCTGTCTACAGGTGCCCTCTGAGGTCTGGCTCTCCATGCCTTGCACATCGTAGACGCTTGCACAGCTCGTTCTGTATGGGCTGCTTTAGACTCGAAGGAAGGTTCTGATGGCCATTGCGCGTCGCCACTACCACACTGGCGCTTGTGTACGACCGACAATTGGGAAGCTGGACATGTTGCGTGTGGGCGTGTGGGCGTGT
>NAJN01001406.1:0-11522 GCA_005059845.1 Cryomyces minteri
CGCACCAAACCCTAATCAACGACCACGCAAAGGCCCTCCGCGACCGCGCTCGTCTCGAGGAGAAACGCGCCAAAGCCACTCAGAAAGAGCAGGACAAGCGTGCCAAACAGGCTGAAAGGGGGCAACGTGATAGACACAAAGAGGCTGCGCGCCGCAAAGCGACTATGAATCCCGAGATCGAGATTAGAGAGCAGAGAAGGGTCATGTCTGACCTCTCGCACGCTTCTGACAAGGACGATGACTCCCATACCCCTTCGAACTCTTCAACATCGGCCCAACCGGAGAAGAAGAAACGCGACAAGAAGTTCTGCATGCTTCCCCCCAAAGACGCAGCGGGAAACAGAGACCCAACCTGGATCCGCGTGTTTATGGAAGGTGTCGATGAGGTCGGCGCGCATTGCGGACTGTTCTTTGTCAGTGAGACGTACGAGAGGTTGATGGGAGACGTGGGCGCCAGGATCGAGGAGTGGATCAGAGAAGATATGAGTGTTAGGGCTGTGGAGGAGGCCGCCGGTGAGTGAAGGGAGAGTAGAAAAAGGCAAGGCCGCGGAAAAGGGAAGGCGGGAAAGCGGACAGAGCGGTCATGGGAGCAGGACGGGGCGAACGTGGCGGAGTTTGGGATATGGTCCGGGAGAAGATGTTGGGATTTAATATACCCCAGATAACGACGACTTTAGCTTACTGTGTGACTTCCACAAACGAGCAACCTTCCATTGTCATTTATAGATCTTCGGCTGTCGCAGACTGCCACACTCCTGAAGGTGATCTTAGCGTTGCTCTAATGAACACTCCCCTCCCACAGCGTACCATCAGCTGCTTTCCTTCCCTGTCCTCAGCTTATCCAATCCGATAATCTCCCTCTCGCCCTCCTCAGCCCACAGATCATCTGTAGCTCCGGCGGCTTTCCTCTTCTCTTTCGCCCTTCCCTTTGCTTTCCCTTCATTCTTCTTCGCGCCCGGGTCTGTCTCCTCTTCTCCGAACAGAAAACCTTTACTGTTCCTCTTGTCCGAGGAAAATGGCCTTGCGGGCACGAAACTTGTTTGTCGGTTGTCTTGGCCCAGCATCCAGGAGAAAGATGATTGGGCCAAGGAGGGACGGGGTCTGTGGAAGGGATATGGACCGGTGGGGTCTGCGGAGGTAGAAGTGGATGCTGATGTGGTTGGTAATGGAGGTGGCTTCTTGGAGGGGGGATTAGGTTGCGGTGCGGAGGTGGAGGCAATCGAGAGCGGACGTGAGCTGGATTCGGAGGCTTCTGTGGAACTCGTGTGTGGTGCTCGCAATTCTGACGTTGGGAATGACAGTGACGCTTGTTGCCCTTGTTCCACGGTCGAGGCTTCAGCTTTCGATCGCGTGTGTTCTACTCGCGTTTCGTCCACTGGTAGCGGTATAGATGAGTCTTCGAGGTAGACTTGAACGAATTGAACTCTAGCAATCGCAACACTGAGTGCCTTGACTGCGTCGTCCTCTACTGACTTGTCGCTGACACTGTCTTTCTGATGGTTCCAGAGCTCCGCAACGGCCCCTTCCAGCATCTTCGCTAGGGATTTGTTTCGTTCTTCCAAAGCAGTGATCTTTTGCAGCACGTTCGAGGGATCAGCATCTTGACGATTCTCTGCTTCGAAAGTCGCTTTGATACCATGCATGTTTGGTTGTGGAGAGCCCTGACTTGATTGCAAACCTTGTACGTTCTTCTTCACTTCGTCGACTGCGTCGCGAACAGCTTTGTTAACGCCCCATTTCTCACCACGAGTGTAAACTCCTCGGGCTGCGTCTTGAAGGATGGCCTCGAGGCTACTCGATTGTTGGACTTGCTGCACTAGGTTTGCAGGGGACGGGAAAGACGATCGTGCAGATCTGTAACCTGTCTCTTCTCTGAGCTGCGGTGTTGCTGATCTGTTCTCGAGACGGTTAAGCAATGGAGGTGATCGCTTGGTATACTTCGTGATTAAGGCGCTACCGCTATCTGGCGTGAGATTGTGTTTGAGGTGCAGAGCGTCAAGGACAAGGGTTTGTGGACCCTGCGAGGCTGGAGGATCCGGATAGTGAAGAAGAAGTGTCAATGCAGTATTGTAATCTGCGTCGACCACTGTAGTAAGGTCGACGAGTCAGCTTCGATGGCATCGGGGAAAGACTATCAGGGCTTACACTGCCACCGTATTCTCAGCAGCATCGCAACACATATCTCATTCACTAGCTCTAGGCTGGAGTCCTCCGCGAGAATTAGATCCCACATCTCGAGCACGTTATCGAACGCGAACTCTCGTCCAAAGATGAGACGTATCCAGCGCCTGTTTTCAGTCAACGTTCAGTCTCTCGTAGCATACTACGACTCTACCTACATCAGGAATATTTGTGGGACAACATCAATCTCTTGCAAATGAGCAGCGAGACCCGGATCGGCTTGTGGGAGGAGTTCCTCAAAGATATGCTTGCATCGTACAACCATTGGATTATCATTCTGCTGTCCGATTTTTGTTGTGCTTTTGAGTATCTTCCCATGCATCCCTGGCTCATAAAAGGACTTCGCGTTCCGCATAATCAGGCCAAATAAGGTGAAGGTGTCGTGCTCGACGTAGCACGCATCGAAGACTTCAGGCAACAGAGTACTACCCTGCGGCCTTGTCCGGCTCGTGGCTACAAGACTCTCAGGCTCGATTGCATCTCTCTCGACAACCCACAGTATAGGTGCGAGAACCTCATGCATTCCCTGTCTGTAACCGACGTCCGGGTTGAGCTTGCAGAAGACGAACAGTATATCCAGTAGCATAGTCTGTGTCGTAGGCTGGCGAAAGTAGAAGTTGTCCGGCATGCATCGTTCGACATCTTGGAATATCTCGGCTCTAAGGGTCTCATCTTTCCGCAGAGCGACCCACGGGGACTTTCAGGTCTTAGTGAGTGGTGAGACGACTTGTTTCAGCTGCCGCAGCTTACTCAGGACTCGGCAAGAGGACTGACACACCTCATCGCTCTCGCTCAGCGGATCGATAGCCGACTCTATCTCGTCGGGATGTTCAATGGCCCGGAGGAAGTGGGATCGCAGCGAGACGTAGGCAGCTCGTGAGTCGGCGAGGATTGCAGGCCATTTGGTACGGTCGGCACTCTCGAACAAGAGGAAGGCCTGTGTTGCAAGAGAGTGAGCGCGTTGGATCTATGTGCTGGGGTTGGTGGTGACGCCGGGTACCTTCCAGCACGTCGAGCGTAAGCCTGCTGCCAGAGGAACTGTCCCGTTGCCGACTCTGACCAGCGCTCTGAGGTCCGAGAGGCACTTGAGCTCGTCCATCAGCAGCCAACATCTATCGGCATCCTCCAGAGACCTCATTGCGCGCCTTCGTCGGCAGTCGGTGCGAGAGGCAGGGCGTTGTAGCGAGCAGGATGTAGCATTCAGAATGATTCAGGGAAGCTTGTCGATACCGTCCTTCATACGACTCATTAATTAGCTACACATACCCCAGACATCCCAGAGACACACCTCTAATCTCGGAACATACAGCCTCACTTGTACCCGGCATCGGTCGTGTAGATGTTTGTCGTCTTCTTGCTGCTTCATGGACTGTTGGACTCGACGTGGTGATCGGATGTCCCTGAGTAGAACGTGTTGATGTCCAGGTCAACAGGATATACGGATTTCCAAATGCCTTTATAGTGTCGCCGTCCTTCTCCTCTTTTGCTGCCATTCCAAAAGTACAAACATTATGTCTCAAGATCTGCTAGCAGAGTTCGGCTTCTCCGAGCCTTCTCAAACACGCAAAAGCCAGTCTGCCACCTCTGGACAGGGTCAGCATCGTTATTCCTTCTTTGACGACCTAGCATCTCTCAACCCAACGTCGGGAGATGCGAACAGTCAGCGTGGATCCGCGACTTCTGAAGTGTCGGGACCCGGTAACGTTCTGATTACGCAGGCCCAAACACGGGGCTACGGGGCCGCTCAACAGGACGTTATTCTTGTGGATGAAGATAACGATGATTGGGGTGACTTCGAAGCCGCAGAAGCCGGGAACACTCAAGTTGGGATACCCGCTGTACTAGAGAACGAGGCAACATCCTGGAACGATTCTGGGCGAACAATGTCGACTGAGCAACCGTCAATCAAGACCCGAAGTTCCAACACGCCAGTGGACTCTAGAACTACACATCTATTCGGTGGAACACCGCCCACATCCGGAGTACAGAGGCAGTCAACAGAGGCTATAACTCGGGGACAGTTCTTCACACGCGGAATTCAACCCCTGCTCATTAGGGAGCCGTCAGCTGCGAAGAATCTCGACGTTCTGTTCGACGCTGAGGATTTCAATGAACGCAATGATCTTGGCGACTTCGAAACTGAGGATGCCACGTCAACAACTAACCCTGTTGCGGCACCGGAAGATATCACAGACCACTGCATCCAAACTTTGGAAATTGGCAATAGCAGGAAATCTCCTTCCCAGCCGCTATCGTCAATTGTATACTCAGTGTCTGGACGTTCCGCAAACATGGCGGAGTCGACATTACCCGTATTTACGTCAGAGCCTCATGGACCAACTCTCACATCCGCGCTTCAACCGACACAGCCGGTACAGCGAGCGGATGAAGATGCCTGGGAAGATTTCTCCGAGTCTCTACCGGTTGAAGCTACTACCCTGAGCACCACCAGCGACGAGAACGGGTTGCCAGCCGAGTCGGGCATCCCTTCACTCCCAAGCATTCTATCCAACCAGACAGACCCCACACCAGACGAACTGCCACCCACCAACATCCCGCCGCCGGCTATCCTTCTGTCGCTCTTCCCGAGCCTCCTTCAATTAACCCGAACGCAACTATTCCAGCCCATGGCCGCACAGCCCTACACAACACGGAACCGCATCCTCTCCTCGGACACCACGATCTCATTCCTTCGCGGCTATTTAGCCCTCGCCACCGTTGTCGGACGCATTATCGCTGGCCGCAAATCACGTTGGAAGCGTGACAGCTACCTCTCCCAGGGCATGCGCATCGGCCCTGCCTCCTCTGGTCGCACCACCGGCATGAAACTCACCGGCATCGACAGAGCAGAGAACATCAAAGAAGAGCGAGAAGTCCTCGACGTAGTGCGCATATGGAAAGAGCAACTTGGTCGTCTGCGGTCCGCCGTCGCTGGAGCGAACAATGCGTCCAGCAACAGCACCACTATCACGCTACTTGGTCCGATCCCGGAGATCCGGGAGACTATTTTCGTGAGGACGATGAAAGAGACGGAGGGAGGACTATCGGCGCCGCATCAGTGCGCGCTGTGCGGATTGAGGAGAGAGGAGCGGGCAAAGGGCGTGGATTCAGACGTGCAGGACAGTTTTGGAGAGTGGTGGGTTGAGCAGGTCAGCATGCACCTGACGTGTCGGAACTTTTGGCTGGAGCACAGGGCTGCGTTGAGGCAGCGGTGATGGACGATCGGCAGACATTCAACTGACAAAACGCCCTGGCTGGGGCGACAAACACCATCTAGTAAGATGAGACGAAGAGATCTCTGGTGTTGAGGCGTAAGACGACGGCTGAACATGTCATGCTTGATCTGTGCTGCTTCAGCGACCTTTGTAGGACACGTCGAAAAAGTCACCACTGGTGACAAGATGACCCGTAATAAAGACAGCCGTAGGTCTCAGCAAGCGTGGAGAGTTGGACACTGGAGCACGCGTGTTTGTGATCCACTGCCACCGCCAGACAAGTCATCTTAGTGGCTTCTTAAGTGGAGGCTGAGCAACACATGTGGTATAACATTGGATGGCGCTGTGGATAGAACCTACAGACGGCTGACTTCATCTCATCTTCTGTGCCTTGGTACCACGATAGCAGCCGTAGCTGGGGGCGGCGGTCTGGTGGTGCTGCGTCCGCTTTTGTACATTACTTTAGGCTGATCGTATCTTGTCCTACCCATACTTCTACAGTAATGTCGCTGCATGTGTCCTCCTGCAAACTTAGGTGGACGTTGCAACACAGTGGGGTGTAGAGGGGTCGTGTCGAGCGCCCCTGAGATACTTGGATCTTGGTGGGGATCTCAACCTCAACGAAGTACCTCAAGGGCCTGGAGCCCTTGATTCGGACCAGCTTTCGCCTGAAACAGGTGGACGAGACATGACACAAGCCTCGACCTGCGCTCCTTCTCCCTGCACATGACTTGCCAGCAAGCTCCGCGAGGGCCATTCCGCAGACACGATACCTTCGCTCTCATGCAGTCCAGGGTAGGAGTGGAAGTCAGCTCGAGCGTCGATGAGGTGCAAACGGGATGCAGATACGATGGCGGGGGGGTCCGTCGTCGTCTGTCCCGTCCGGTGTTTGGCGTCTCATCTTCTAATGTCCTAATCATGTATGTGCCTTGGTACAGTAGTACTAAGCCATGATCATCCGTCGATTAGCTAAACTGCACCAAAACTCGCACTTCTTAGGCTTACATAGCCGTATATGCAACCACGTTTAGTATGCCTGTAGTTAAGATTCTCGGGAATAGTACATAACTAGTATCTGTATTCTATGTACCTATACAGATTTCAATAAAAATACTTCAATTAGAACTATAAAGAAGTAAAACTGTCTTACTATAGAAAATACTCAGGCCTTAGTAGAGATCCTCGTTAGAGATAAGTACCTTAGGATTAAAAACTATGTATAGATCCATTTTAACAGTAAATAGCCCCTATACATGAAAGATTTATAGACATCTAAGGTAAACAGATGTAAACTCAGGTAAATCTAAGCTGACTCTTAGAACATAGGGCTCTGGAATATTCTATGGTATTTTGAAAACTCCAAGTGAAAAAGGCGAGTTCTGGTGAGAATTCGCTAATCGACGGATTATCATGTCCTGTGACGCCGGCCCTTGACAGTCTTCTGCCACCGCTAGAGCCTCCTTAGGCACGTTAGCATTGGCGTTGACTATATTACTGAGTCGTGCATGTCACAAGGGCAAGAACTGTCAGCGTGCTGGAACGGACATGGAGGGGAGGTGGTGGAGTGCTACAGTACATTACCTTCCCCGATAACATATACGTTTTTACCTTGTTGTCCATACCATACTGTACCCGTGCTTCAACTCGGATCACAAGCCAGTCACCACTTTTGACGGCCCGACCACCGGCCACTCTCGACGCCTTTTGTCCCACCAGGGCTCAACCACCGCTGTACCTTACCTTACTGTCACCTTGCCTCGCCTTGCCTTGCATTTCCATTTCCCGTCAGCCTCATGCCAATGTGCAACTACTCCCTTCTTTAGCCTTGTATATCTTGCCCGCGGCCTTGCATCGGACACGCTCCCTCTCTGCTCCGAACACGACAATCGCTTGGCTTCTGCACCACTCCGTTTCCCTCCCAGGCGGACTCGACCACGTGTGGGCCCGGCGCGTGTGCATATGAGCATGACCACGTGTGGGCCCGGCGCGTGTGCATATGAGCATGACCACGCCAGAGAGACATGAAGATGGTGGGTGTTTGATGTCTCGTCAAGCTCACGAGTCACTTTGCTTGTTCCAGCCTGCTGCAAACTTTTCCTCCTCTATCAACGGTACCACGCTGCCCCTCCGTCTCCCGCACCCTGCGTCGGGCAGCAGATACACCTCAAGCACACAAGCCAATACACCCAGCCGTCTGCCACCCAGGGGGATTGTGCAAACCCCCCTCTGCCATGACTGGCTGCGGATGTGCACCACTCCGGGTCTCTTCCGATATTCACAAGGCCTCAAACCACGATTATCCTGCACGACCTTCCGTTGAATAGTTTGAATGTTCTCACAGTTCTCAGATGCTGATGGTGCCTCTCATAGCCTCCTCTGTACCAGATCACCAGTCGGTCCCACAGTCACGGTCAGGTCCTCGGCCTGGCGGCCTCTTCCTACCCAAGAATAGAAGTACGGGAAACCTCCTATCCCATACTGCCATCTCAAATATGGGCATGGGCACACATAGACCACGCTTCTCATTCGACGAGGGTGTTACAAAAGAGTACGACCAAATTGCTAGGTTCGTCACACTGAGCTTCTACGGTCGGATTGGCTTCGATCCGAAGACGAGGGGAACGCGAGAGCGATGTCAGAGTGTAATGCTGATCAAGACTGACTTCGGATAGATCACCAGTAATAGCGGAGCACGAGCATGGGCTCGGCGCCTCTGGCCTACGCCGAATCCGACAACAACCTCCATTACGCCAGACAACGGGACCGGACGGCAATACTGGCTCTGCTACGAGGTCAGGGTCAATGACATTGTCACTACCTCCGTCACGACATCCGTCGACCTCTCTGCCTTCTGGGCCATCATCACCAGCGTTCCACCTTGGTGAAGACCTCCATCGCTTCCCGTCCGAGTCACTACACTCCTTTTCTTTTGCACATCAATCCGAAGATTTCATACACAACAGGCAGAATATATTGAAGCGGTCGATAGATTTCATGCGTGATAAACTGGGATGGGCAGCATGCAGTCCGGGTATTGCGAACGCCCAGGCGAAATTGAGTGGTGACCAAGAGGTGCAGAGTATGATGGAGCTCTTGGCTCGGGCCAATCTTATCGGACAGGATGCCCTTCAGGCTCACGGGCTGGGATACAACAGAGGCCCGCTTACGGGACCAGCGGATGTTGCGGGAGAGAACATCTTTGAGAAAAGTTTCTTGCCGCGGTCCGAGAGCCCCAGGAGCGTGGAAGAGCTAGAACCTCCCGTCAATGAGAAGAAAGATGCAGCAGCGATCCTCGATCATGATCACATAAGTCAGGAGATGGAACCAGCAGATCACGCCGAACCAAAAATCTTGCATCTCACTCTCACAAAAACCCTGAGTAACGAGTCAACGTCTCCAAGCCAATTGTCGCTCCCGCTGAACCGTCGCGTAAGCCTGAAGCGAACTTACACCGATACAGCGCCATTGACGATACAAAGCAAACTTACGGATGCTCTGGCACAACCATATCTAGCTAGCGACACCATGTTCAAAAGTCACCTTGTGTCACCAAAGACAACCCCAGCTGTGGCACCGGCCTCAGCTACTGCAACGGCCACCGTGCCGCCTGTTGAGGCTCCGCACCTGCATGGAACTCGATTTGCTCCTGCTGCTCAGGCAATCTTCACCACAGAGGCGCATGCTCCATGGACGATCACAGCTGCGAACGATCTTGCTTGCTTGGTCTTTGGTGTAACTAAGGCGGAAGTACGTAAGATGGGAATCCTTGAGGTTGTACGAGAAGAGCGGCGGAAGTGGCTTGAAGACAAGTTGAGGTGTCCCGAACTAGGCACGCCACCAAAGAACCGATTACCGTATAGCAAAAGCCAGCGGTCGAGCCCAAGCACGACAACCTCCTTGGCCATGGGCAACGGCGTCACGGCAAAGCTGTTGAGCAAGCCCTCCTCACGTCAAGCTGCCCAAAGTAGGAGAGCGCAGACTGATGACGGGAGCGGATCGAGCTACATCAACGAGAAGACTGTGAAGGGCTCGAAACACGCCGCCAACAAATCACGGGGAGTTTTGCTTTGTGGAGATGTGGTTCCGATACAGAAGCGCAATGGAGCTGTTGGCTCCGCAAGCTTGTGGGTGAAGGAGAAGCGCGGCGGACTGATCTGGGTACTCGAAGAGATAGCCGAGGACATAGTGTACCTGATTGTCGATGAAGTCGGTTGCGTGACGAAGGCTACAGGAGCAACCGAGGCAGTATGGGGTATGGAGAGGGTTAGAAGAGGCATGGACATCAAGAAGCTTGTTCCGGCTATACCGAAGAAGACCAAAACGAACACCGGTGCGCTGGACTACGACGTCATCGCAGATGTTCGACGTTATACAGCACGAACGTCGAACAGCATCAACATTCCAATAACGATCGATCGCTTATCCGGGGAGCCGACGTTTCGAGTGTCTAGCTTCCCGCACGTAGCTGGAATCATCGTGCTCTCTGCAAACTCGCTCAAAGTCACAAGCTCGAACACTGCGTTCACTGGAGCCCTTTTCGGTCAGCAAAACCCGGATGGCCTTCACGTCACTGAACTCATTCCAGCTTTCGACAAGATGCTCGATCTCATGACAGAGGAGGACAATATTCGTCTCGTGGATGGTCTCGTGATACCGGAACACACCTTCCGACGAGCGCGAGCCCTACTTGCATTGAGAGAAGGGAAGGCCGATGCAGCTGCTGTGTTCTTGCGACCCAGTGGTCTTCCAGCTAAGCATCGTGATGGTGCTGAAATCATGGTGGACGTGCAGATGCGGGTCGTCACGAGCGATAGAACACAACCGACGTACGACGAGACGGTGATCGAAGAAGCGAGCGACGATGAGGGTGTATCCGCGGCGAGTGTGAAGCCTCTTATGTCGGAGGTCGTTTACGCCTTGTGGATTACATATTCCAGGCAAATGCACGCTGCCAATCATGGCACCGGTCCAGTCACTCCTCTAGTCTCGAGGCCAGGCACGCCACCTCATCAGCCTTCGCCTGGTCAGTCGATTTCAAGCACGTTCTCTGATAGTGTGGAGTCAAGGGATGGCCCATTGGCCTCCTCGTTTTTGGCTCAAAAGACAGAGAAAGCCACATCTCAACCCATCGCTTTAGCTACAGATGCTGAGCCTATAGAGTATCCAGCCACTTCGACACTGGATGGACAGAAGAATGTGAATAAAAAGTCAATAAATGACTTCGTCATTCTAGAGGAAATGGGCCAAGGCGCCTACGGCCAGGTAAAACTGGCCCGGTACAAGAAGAACAGCTCGAAGAAGATGGTCATAAAGTACGTTACAAAACGGCGAATTCTCGTGGATACATGGACCCGCGACCGCAAGCTTGGCACTGTGCCACTCGAGATCCATGTCCTTGACTACCTCCGTCGCGACGGCCTTACCCACTCAAATATTGTCGAGATGGCCGATTTCTTCGAGGACGACATCAATTACTACATCGAAATGGTTCCGCATGGTTTACCAGGCATGGATCTTTTTGATTATATCGAGCTGCGCGTAAACATGGAAGAGAACGAAGCGCGAAAAATCTTCGTACAGGTCGCAAGTGCTCTCCATCATCTACACACAAAAGCAAAGGTCGTGCACCGCGACATTAAGGATGAGAATGTCATCCTAGACGGCGAGGGCAACATCAAAGTCATCGACTTTGGCAGTGCTGCGTACATCAAATCTGGTCCCTTTGACGTATTTGTAGGGACTATCGGTAAGTCCTACTTCGCATGCACGGCTATGTTCTCGTATAATCATCCTATTCCATTTCACATCACACCAAACCACGCTAACGCTCCGTCTCTAGATTACGCTGCCCCCGAGGTCTTGGCTGGTCGCCCTTATCGCGGTAAAGAGCAGGACGTGTGGGCCCTTGGCATCCTCCTTTATACCATCGTATACAAAGAGAACCCCTTCTACAGCATCGACGAGATTATGGACCATGACCTACGCGTGCCGTATATCATGAGCGAGGAGAGCATTGATCTCATCCGCTTGATGCTTAATAGAGATGTGGAACAAAGAGCTACGATCTCGCAAGTGCTCGAACATCCATGGTGCACGTTTGTGCCAGAGGATAATTAGGCCCTATAT
>NAJN01001408.1:0-11521 GCA_005059845.1 Cryomyces minteri
ACCACTCGATTGGTGGCTCGAAGACCGCCAACGCCGCGCCTATCCACAGCTCTCTATTATGGCAACCGACGTCCTATCTATCGCTACTATGGCCGCTGAATCTGAGAGAGTGTTCAGTTGCGGCCGTAAGACGATCTCACAAGAACGAGCAAGCTTGGAAGGTCCTACAATTGAGAAGACAGAGTGTATGAAGCACTGGATTCGGAGCAAGATCACGGCTACGGCTAGTATAGATACCGCTGCTCTTATTGCAGAGCTTGAAGCAGCAGCAGTAGAAGGTTAGAAGACTGCTTAGACATGGGCCTACGATATACCACAAACGACAACGATAACCACAAGCGAATCCTTATACCACACGATAACCACAAGCCTCAAAACCCTGTGGTATATCATTGGCAGCTCTGCCTGGCATGCTGATTGCTCATGTGGCTCGGCACAGAATGGGTATTTCGTTCCTACTACGCACTCACGAGCGATATGACCATAACCTTGGCACTTGTAGCATACTTTCGGAGTCCTGCGTTCCATGTACGGGCGTAATGTTACTGAGCCTCCCCCAAAGGTAGACCGGCAACTTAGTAGCTTCTCCGCTTCGGCCTTTGTTGCCACTTCGACTATGGCTGAGCCAAACTGCGCTCCGTCCTTTGGGCGCTTAAGCCATGTCATCCACTTGACTTCAATGCCATTTTCAGTGCCAAATCGCTGCTGTGCGCTTTCGGAGATACCCATGCTGTCGGTGCTTGTTGCAAGTGACTTCTCAATCCAGTCCACCTTGACTGGATACCACTTAGCGGCAACCAGTCGTGCCCCCTGCATTGCTGGGGTCCACGACTCTGCAGTACGTCGGATGACCAGTTCCTCCTGCTTCATAACCGCCATACGGGCTGCGTTTGAGTTCTGCCTAACGAACATCTTGCAGTCCAGGAACTCCAGCTCCTCAAGACCCTCAGTAGCACGAAGTACTTCAGTGAACTTGCTGCGGGCTTGCTCAGTGTCGGCCAGTTCTGGTTCTTGCAGCTCAACTACTATTGCTGATCCATTCAGGCTTTGTTCGCTCGCAGTCCTGAGAATGCTCCGCATGCTTGAACGCGGGCTGGAATCTCTGCTGCTGAAGGACACGCTCTTTGGGAAGCCTCCTGCTGAACCAGAGCTGTTAGAGCCTGATCGTGCGATGCTCGCGTACGACTGCGGCCGTGACTGTGATGCTAGAGACTGTCCCAGTAGGGGCTGTATGCTTTCATGTTCTCGATGTCCAGTTTCAGGCCTTTGATCATCTCTTTCAGCTCCTTGTTCTCATCCCGAAGCTGCCTGTTTGCTTCATCTGTTCGCCTGTTGGCATCGAGAAGCTGCTTCATCTGGCCTTGGAGACTTCCGAGCACTTCCGCTATGCCTAGCAGGTCCATCGCTTCACTCTCGCGGGCCTTTTGCGACGGCTTACGAGCTCTGGATGATGTACGTGTGCTATCTGCGACTTCAACTTCATCCTGCATGTCCACGTCCGTCCCTATGTCTTCCTGAGAGGACTGGGTGGCACGCGTGGCCGGTTTCTTATGTCTGCCCGACATCGCACTCTCCACAGCGATATCGGTACCGACCGATTCGTAAAACTTCCGCTTTCTCGATAGAATGAACGAAATAGTTGGATTGATTGATGTAAATGAAGGGTTGTGGTTTTCTAGATAGGTAGTCTGTTGTATAGTAGTAGTGCGAGTACAGTCTCGGCCGTTCATAGATGTCTTCCAGCCACATCTAGGTACTTGGATCTATGTTGCACAGCAACTTAGTGTCTTTACGTCTTTATCGAATCCCAAGGCAGCAAGTTTCCACGCCTCGTTCCAGGTGAGATACGGATGAAACATCGCTGCCAGCTCTTTTGCCTTGACCTTATATCGCACGGCAAGCGACGCTTCCATGACCAGTTCGCCTCCCTCTTCCGCTAGCACACGCGCACCTACGATGCGATCATCGCTTTTGTCCCGGATCAGTGTTACGAAACCTCGTGTGTCCTGTTGTATAATAGCACGAGGAAGAAGACGAAGCGGGAGAGACGATGCGTCGGCATCGATCCCATTAGCACGAGCTTCTGAAAGATCAAGGCCAACGCCTGCGACAGCTGGAGATGTAAAGACGACCCACGGAACGGCTGAGTAGTCCATCTCCCTTGGTTCTCGGCCACAGAGTGTTCCCAGAGCATTAAGCGCAGCAAGTTGCCCTTCGGCAGCAGCAGTATAAACGTACTGTGGAGAATTGGCAACACAGTCGCCGGCTGCGTAGACTTCCGGAATCGAGGTTTGTAGGGTGTTCGAAACCACGAATCCGCCGTGCAGCGTGCTGACCAGCTTGATTGGAAGATCGGAGACGTGCTCCGTATTGGCGCGGCGACCAGTAGCGAGAAAAAGTTTGCTTGCCTTGAATGTCCGCTC
Source organism: Cryomyces minteri (assembly GCA_005059845.1). Taxonomy (NCBI): domain Eukaryota; kingdom Fungi; phylum Ascomycota; class Dothideomycetes; genus Cryomyces; species Cryomyces minteri. Next base: position 2,424 of record NAJN01001408.1, read on the forward strand.
GTTTGTTCCAGAGTTGCCTTTGACGATAACTCCGTTTTCATCAGATACCACTGAAGTGATATCGACGCCCACCTCAACGTCAATTTCTTCCGCTTTGAAGTGCTCTGCTAGATCGCTGCTTATGTCGTGTTCTAGGCTAGAGAGCACATATTCGGATCGTTGTAGGACCGTGACTTTCGACCCTAGCCGGGCAAACATCTGCGCCGCTTCCAGCGCGATATAACCACCTCCGAGTACAATGAGCGACTCGGGTCGTTTCGGCTCGAAGTATGCAGTCTCATTAGTCAAATACTCGATTTTGGCGAGGTCGGCGGCCAGCTGACTCGGAAGACTTGTGCGAACTCCAGAAGCAAGAATCACACGATCGGCGGGTAGAGTCTTCGAAGGAATCTGATCCTTATGGCTAGAACGAACTTCAACAACTAATTGCTCAGCGTTTCGAGTAAGTTTTCCGAGTCCTTCAATATAATTGACATTGTCCAAGTTTGCGATAACGTTGGCATACTTCTCTTGCCGAAGGCCGTCCACAAGCGCACGGTTCTGTGCTGTGAGCGCAGTGAAGTCGGTCACCCTGTCGGTGACGTTGCGTATGCCGTGGAACGGGGGAGCGTTGTTGTGAGGGCTTGCAACATGCGCCGCTTGGATGAGGAACTTCGAAGGAACTGTAAAGCGTGTTATGACATCCCCGCTCATTGGAAGCTCGTTCCATAGGGAGTATTGTACGTACCACAGCCGACGTTCACGCAACAACCTCCCATCGGTAGGCCTTTGTTTACTATAGTGATGCTCGCGGCTTCAGGCGCAGCGGCAATGGCCGCTGCAAAAGCAGCTGAGCCGCCGCCTGATTCTAACCTCAGCTTGCACCTTGCATGAGTCAGTTGGAAGGAACGAACCGATAATGACTAGCCGCCCGCTTCGACTGCTGGCATTCCGGCGGCTCGAGTCCGACGATGAGTACCGCTCTACAGAGGCCATTTTTTGAAGACTGAGATCAACACAAACTTGTTGACGTCGGATTGCAGAGTTGTGAGTTCGGGGCGTATTTGAGCATATGTTACGCAACTGAGCTAAGCACTGGAGCGCAGAGGACAATTTGATGTTTGAAACTCTAACTTTTTCGAGTTGCTCACCTTCCGTATAAGTGCTAGGCGCTGCGATCTACGTATGACGTGATCGTAATCTACATAGCGGTAGTGTTCAGTCAATCAGTCAACACTCACTTAGCCGGGCATCCACTCTTAGGCATGATGTTTGTTCAAACTCTACAAACGTTGAAGTCCTAGTCTTTACCAGGCTTTTTCCATCAGGCCTTCTTTATCAAGCCTATCACTCTCTTTGGGAAGAGTTTACGAGAAATTATGTGTTTATATGACTACGGTGCCGGAAAACACTTGCTCGGCTCTAATCAGAATTCAATAGCAGACTGACCAAAGCAGTGTCTTAGGGTTAGGTCCCGTATCGTGTTGCCGGACTTAGGCAAGAAGGTGCTGTTGTCTAGTAACCCATCCACGTAGGTCATCCTCTGTCTGAAGTACTTGCTTTCGACCTGTGAAAGGCTGATATGCATGCAGATAATCCATTTGAGCAAAAGGCTGCGAAAGGTCGATACGTCGATTTGTTGCCGCAACAACGACCCCGAGGTAGCAGAGCGACGCTGTTGGTTCAGCACGCTCTTATGTCGTGGCACAGGCCCATTCTCATTGATAAAGTGCTTCGACTTGATGTGTGCTGCCGCTTTGTCTGTCCCGGACGCTCTGTATTTCTGAGCGCAGAGATTGCATCTCCACCAGTCTTTCCCGTCTTTATGCGTGACGATCTTGATACCGTACGTCCATACCCACGACTCCTTGCCACCTTCCCGCCTCCTTGGGGCTCTAGGATCCAGCCTGGTCCGGACGCCTGACTGTTTAGTGTGTCGGCTTGCTGACCAAGTGTGGAAGGCTGTTGCAAAGTGAAATTGCTTTCGAGGTCCTGCAGAGATGAATGATCTTCTTCAGTGTGTGAGGACGACAAGGAAGAAACGGCTACTAGCTCTGACATGGCAGCGCAATAAAACTTGTGGCCGTCCTAGTGAAAAGAGATTCAGCGAACTGACAAAGCTGAACCAAAATGTGAGCTCGACTGTTTCTCGAGACGAAGAAGATCGTGCCATTTGTATTTTTTGCAGGTTTCCAGCATGGTGTGAATCAAGTGACGCGTGAATGCCACGCCAGCACGTGAACATGAGTCACCGATCTTATTGTGTTTCACGATGTGCAGTCGTGGTATTATAAGATCCAATCAATCAAAAAGCGATCAGCTTTCCTAAACAGCATCTACTTACCCAATTCACGCATTTCACCGGGTGAAAATCATTGGATGGGGTGGGTGAACACCACAAAAGGCCTTGAGTGAGGTGGGTGAATAGGTCTCACCCACCTCACCGGGTGGGGGAAGGTGAGATGGTTGCGAACACTGGTCGCGACGTGTAGGAAGCTTTGCGCAAGGTCTCTTTCGAGGCGCTACCACCTCCTCCTCTACCAAGCGCCTTTTCTTAGATTGTACAGCATTCTCTTTCACTTCTTTTGCTACCATACTCTGCTTCTTCCTTATAGCAGCTTCCTGATGCCGTCTTGTAGCTTGTGCAAGCTTGCTTGCTTGTTGCGTTGCCTTTTCAGCTGCTTTTTCAGCCCTTTTGCGAGCCTGCTCTTCCTTTGCTGCGTTACGTGCCGCAACACGCGCTGCTCTCCTTTCCTCTACCTCACGAGCTCTCTCTGCTCGCGTTCTAGCCGACTGAAGCCTTTGCTCTTGCATAGCTTGCTTGCGTTGACGCTCCGCCTCCGCCTCATCAGCTGCCCGTTGGCGAGCTCGCCCAACTCTTGAAGGACTGGAAAACAACGGCTGGCCAGCCCTCTCGCCCTTTTCAAGCAAGCCCATAGCTTTTCCACGCTTGCGCTTCTTCTTCTTCTTCTCTTCCGTTATTGCTTTTCGCAAGCCTTGTATCTCGTGGCGTAAGACCTCGTTCTCCGTAGCTAGCTTCTCACCAACGTAAAGCAGAGGTAACGCTTCTGCAGCAGGGTGGTCAACAATCAATCCAATCCGGATTGATCCAGGATCTACGTCGGGCGTGATGGATCCTACGCAGGAAAATTAAGCGAAAGCTGGAATCACCTCAGTAGAACCCATCACGCCTAGCGTAGATCCTGGATCAATCCGGATTGGATTGATTGTTGACCACCCTGGCCTGACTCATAGTATTTAACTGCCTTATGACTGAGACGAGACGTGAGATTAGGGAAGGCCTAAATGATCGCATTCGAGAGAGACGTATTGCTCGTCGTAAACGGCTTGTACAGTAGCATCTAATCGTGTTGAGTTGAAAATGGGCTATTGAGCCGGTATGGGCTGTTGAGATGGCGGCCAGCCACTGGTGGGGGGCCGCAGACTCTTGGAAGCCACGGGTAGTAAACAACTCGCTCGGAAATGAAAAGATGTCTCCGATAAGACTAAGTTGAGTCTCGAACCAATCAAAGGTCAGGATTCAGGTTCATTGGAACTTGTTATTGATTCATCCGATTAAAAACTAACCTACTCTTGAGCAGACGAGCACGCGGGCGAACACGAAGACGAACTCTATCAACCCCTTCAGCATGAATGAGAACAAGAGTACGGGCATAGGGGGAGCGTCACCACGAACCTGGTGAAGGATGGGGACAAGAGCTTGATCAATTCCCAACTCTTCTTCGCCTAGCGGTTCTCCGCGAACTTTCAACCACCACCACGCTTGCGGGAATCCAGTCAGAGTCCTCCTGACTGCCGCGTTCTGCCTCAATCTGCTCTAGATGTTGGAAGTCAGCCTCCCGCTCTTCGTCCAATTCAGGAGTGGCCGAGCGTTTCCTCTTCTCCTTCCACTTGCGCTTGGTGACCGGCTGTGAGCCGACAAAATCATTCTTTTCATCTCTGTCGTACTCTTCTGCTTCCTTGAGAGATCGGGCCAGATCGGAGAAGGGGATCTCGATGCTCGCGTTGTCGTCGTCACCGTCATGGTCCTGGACAGCTGTTGAAGACGATGAAGTCGCGGAACGATCCTGAAGACCTGACGACGATGTTTCCGCTTTGAGAGCTTCCCACGCCTCTGGAGAGACGAGATCTTTCACGTGGATGATCCATTTGCCTTCCTTGATCGCCGCACCATCATCTGTACGGAAAATGTCATCCTTGACGTCCGCCTTGCAAACCGCAAGCTCTTCTCCAGACCCGTCTCTCTCTGTACCAGGTCTCCAAGTCGAGACAGTCGCCTTCTTGCTCGTAGCACTGTACTCAACGTTTAAACCAACCACCAGCTGCACACGGCCCTCAGATCCGGTGATGTATGTATCCGCCAGATAATCCAAGTCCTTCCGTTTCTGCGAATACGAGATCTCGAAGACGGCTCGCGGGTATTTTCCTCTGCCGTACCGAAAGACTCGGTCTGGACAATTTGTGGATGGAATCCCCGTCTCGGAGTTCGGAAACTTTATCGAGGGTGAGCCGCCTGGATTGATATTCTTTGCGGCTTCGGCGACAACAGGATTGGTGCTGCCGTGAAGGCGGAGGACGATGTTTGTGACGACTTTGTCAAGAAAAAACTCGTGGGTATTAGATGGCATGCGTAGGGTGAAGGTGGTAGTGGACGGATCGTAGTCAAATCTGCAGGTGAACAGCTCAGTTAGCCTTCTGTATAACCAGCTGTCCCTTGATACTTTCCCGAATGTCTCCAGCGCCAACCGTACGTGCCGCTCGCTGAGATATCGTCGTGCTGTTCGCGCGATCGACACATGGCTCTTCTGGCAACTCACCTGGCTTTGGTCTCCACGTAGACTCGTAAACTGTGATCCAATCTGATGCGCTCCCACAGCTGCTGGTACTCTGCCTCTGACAGCTTCTCTTTGTGCCAAGGCGAGACGTCCGCAACCCGTTTCCCAAGCCTGCAGAGGCGTAATATCCGCAGTATCTTCTCGACCACAGTGAGCCGTTTCCTTAAGGTATGCAGAAAGGCCTTGCTGACACCGTCGCCCGGCTTTGCGAGGGTCTTCGTCGTGGGCTCGCTGGAGAGCAGAGGAAGCTCGTCGTCGCTGTCGCTGTCGGGCGGGGTCGTGACGGAGGTTCCCTTCACTGAGATGGTCGGGCTGCTGTCGTAAGACGACTGCGACATCATGTCTCTTGGCTTCCGACGCGCATGAGTACGGTGGTGGAGGAAGAACGGGGGGTAGAGAGTCCGTGAGAGCTCGAAACGAGGCGCTCGAGCGGCTTGATCGGCCGCAAACCCTCCGACGCCGAGGAAAATAATTCGATGTACTGTGATGTACGCGAGGAGTGCCACGTTCTTTCAGCCAACTTGCCAGGGACCCTAAGCTGGTTGGTCTAGTTTCCGTCATGCCCTCGTTTCTGTCACCCCTCGAAATCTCTCCTCGCATCGAATATACATACAACCAACGAGCTCTAAAATGGCCGATCGCGAGCAGTCCATTCGAGCAGCTATCGAAGACTTTAGATCCGGCAAGTATGCCTCCCAAGTAGCAGCGGCTAAGGCATACGGCATTCCGCGATCGACTTTCCGCGACCGGCTCGAGGGTTCAACAAATGCGCGTGAGTCTCACGAACACCAGCAGCGACTAACTCCTTACAAGAGGAGTTTCTAGTCGAATGGACCATGGAACAAGACTTGCAAGGATTCCCTCCCTCGCACGCGCGTACTCGTGAAATGGCCACTCGAATACTACGGATGAATAACGATACGCAACCCCTCGGTAACAAATGGATTCAGCACTTTGTAAAGCGTAACGCACGTATCGCCTCTTGTATCGGCAGACGTATCGAGGCCTCGCGTATCAACGGCACAGAAAGAGAGGCTATACAAAGGTTCTTTGACTACTTTGAGTATGTTCAAAGCCGTCACCAAGTACAGTCGGAGCATATCTGGAATACCGACGAGACGGGCAATGCGCTTGGTATATGTACGAATACCCAAGTCCTTGCAAAGGCCGACAAGACTCGTACTTATGTTAAATCGCCTCAGAATCGCGAATGAGTGTCGATTATCGAGACCTTATCAGCTACCGGCTTAAAACTCCGACCCCTCGTTATTTTTAAGGGCAAAGCGCCTCAATCGACTTGGTTTAATAGTATTACACCAGCTTGGATATATACAACCTCCGAGAATGGATGGACAGCCAATCGTATTGCGATCAACTGGCTTCAAGAGGTGTTTCTACCCGACACAAGGCCTCAAAACCACGAGGCACGAATCCTTCTTATGGATGGCCATAATAGCCATACTAGTACCGAGTTCATGTGGACATGCAAGCAGAATAACGTCCAGCTTGTATTCATTCCGCCTCATTCGTCGCATATCCTACAACCTCTTGATCTCTCGTGCTTTTCGGCTCTAAAGCGTCGATACCGGCGCCTTATTTCAGAGCTTTCATTCCTCGATGATGCAGCGCCAGTTAAGAAGGAACGCTTTATCGAGTGCTATAATCAAGCTCGCATTGATAGCCTCACTAAACGAGTCATCCGGGGTGGTTGGAAGGCTGCCGGTATTGCTCCATGGAATCCTACGAAAGCCCTTGAGTCCTCACAGCTCAAAGAGAGTATACCACAACCATCTACACCTACAAAGCAAGCAAATCAGGATACTCTAGAGCTGTTTACGACTCCTCAAAACCCCTACCATATATATCGCATTATTCAAAGCCTTCATAAGGCTCGAAAGCTAAGCCGTGAGTGCCGAATTCACTCCGTAAAGCAGGCAAGGCTATTGGAAGGCTTAATGCTCAACAAGCTCAGCAGGATATAACGATTCAACGTCAGAAAGCAGTTTTAGTGAGGCTCAGGACAAGAGGACGAGGGTTCGTGTTGTGGTTGATCCAAATAGTCAGTTTGCTGAGCGACGAAGGCTTCAATGGGAGGCACGACAGCCTGAAATCGAGGCTCAAAAGACAGCAGAGGCTTTGTTTGCATCTTCTTTTGAATCATGCCTATCGGAGTGGCAATTGGAGTTGTGATTGTGTGTATATTCATTCCGACAGTTGATGAGTAGAGATTTCGAGGGGTGACGGAAACGAGGGCATGACGGAAACTAGACCAACCAGCTTATCGTAGCTAGTATCATTCCCTGTAGATCGAGCCACCCAATTCTTCTACCACCACTTTACTTACTATTCTATTTACACAGCACCACACGGTCGCATTACTTCTATTTGTCATACGTAGCTGCAATGGACTCAGAAGAGCTTGTTCAGCGTGCAATCCGCGATTACAACGCTGGAGTCGAGCCTTCCTTACGCGCTGCAGCAACTGCTCATGGGGCTGTCTATTCTACGGTCAAAGCCCGCCACGCAGGTCGTAAGACATCAAGCGAAGCTGCTCCGAAGAAGCTTCTGCGCGAGTATGAAGAGATTCAGCTAGTTAGATGGATTTATGAGCTTGTTAGTTGGGGTCTAGCACTACGTGTCGACATGCTACGCGAAATGGCCGAGTCTATTTGTGGACACCTACCAAGCAAGAACTGGCCACAATCTTTCCTTAAACGACACAATCTGGTTTCGGTATATAGTAGGAAGCTAGACCATCAAAGAGCTTGGAACAATGATCCTCAAAACATCAAAGACTGGTTCAAGTTTCTAGCGGAGAAGCTTACCTACTACGACATTTCGCCAGACAGACTATGCAACATGGACGAGAAGGGTGTTATGCTCGGAGTCTCATCAACAGGAAGAGTGATCGTTCCAATTGAGTTCCGTAGATGCGGTATAGAGGTGTCGCAGCCAGGCAATCGCGAATCCGTGTCGATTGTTGAGGCTGTATGCGCTAATGGCCGATTACTCCCTCCTCTTCTCATCTGGAAGGCTCATTCACACCTTGACCAATGGTATACACAGTCCTTAGAGCGCCAGGGCTGGCGATACGCCTATTCAGACAAAGGCTATACGGACAATGAACTCGCACTTGTCTGGTTTCAAGGTTGGGAGGAGCAAACACGCGATGGGGTGGGTGATAGGTGGAGGATGCTCCTTATGGACAACCACGGCAGCCATGTCGACTGGAAGTTCATCAAACACGCTGTGGATCATAAGGTTGTGCTTGTAGCCTTACCTGCGCATAGCACGCACCTACTACAGCCACTCGACGTTGGCTTATTTAGTCCTCTACAACAGTCCTACGGCCGGATGGTTGACCGACACCATAGAGCTGGAATTACGGGGGTCAATAAGGAGCGCTTCCTAGAGTACTACACTCAAGCACGTAGGGAGGCGTTCAAAATATCAAACATCAAAGCAGCCTTCAAAGGAGCAGGTACTTGGCCCGTATCTGCTCGCCAGGTGCTTATGAGGCTACCACAACCAGCGACCCCATCTCCTCGAGCGACTCCTCCAGTCAGGACACCTCAAACCCTAGCAGAGTTTGAGCGCTTATACGCAGAAGTCTATACCTCACGAACACAACGCCTAGACGGCTTATTAGAGTCCCCCACACGTAAGCGTCTTGACCATATGCTACGTGCAGCAACCCTATGGCGTACTGAGATGGTTATTCAACGTAACCAGAACGAGCAGACACAGCAGGCAAAGGGTAGGCGGGTAAAGAAGAAGAAGCGGAAGCTCTATTCAAAGGGCAGAGTCCTCGATCAGGACGAGATTGATCGCCAATTAGCTTTAATAGAGGAGAAGGAGGTAGAGGAGGCTATTAAGAAGGCTATGAAAGGCCTTAGGACGAAGCAGCAGCGCTCCGCTAGGATAGTTATGGACCCTACTGTCGTAGCAGAGGATTATGCACATTGCTGTATTGTATATAAGGCGAAGGTTGTTAGTGTGCACGGATTTGAGGCTTCATTTCAGCTGGAAACTAGCCAAGGAGTGTGGCAGTTAGACTCTTTTGTTTCTTAACTACCACAGATCCGTGTAACATAGAAAGTAGCTAGTTTTGAAGTGCTTGTTAAGCGCATCTAAATGAGCTATTGACTATAGTTTTAGCCATGGTAGTTGTTGAGTAGTAAGGTGGTGGAGTAGTTGGTAAAAACGAAGTCTTCGAGGTGGGTGGCTCGATCTACAGGGAGGCTCGATCTACAGGGAATGATA
>NAJN01001409.1:0-11510 GCA_005059845.1 Cryomyces minteri
TCCGCTGCAACGTACGTGGCACGAGTAGCGCCGCTCAGGTTCGAAGGCGATGTACTTCTGTCATGAGCTTGTCCATTCGCATCATGTGCGAGCGTCAAAGTTGAGGGCTGAGGATTTCTTTTCAGATTTGTCGGTCGCGACTGGTTTCGCGCTTTGAGATATAGGCCACAAGCGTTGCATATAGTGGCGCCTGCAGGAGAGCGCCTCCACAAAGGCGTGCGGGTTGTGCCACAATTGCTTCGTCCAGTCAGTTCAAGCTCACGATGTCCTAGCAAGGCGGTCATCCTACCTGCAGACCTGCCCACCCATGGGAGCACTACCACCCTGTAATCTCTGCTGGGACGGCGCAGTCTCCTGTGACGAGTACGTGGTCGGATCGTCCACTTGGGCAGCCTGAACATCGTCGAGGTTGTGGTACTCGCCGCTCAATCGAGTCGTGGATCCACGGTTTTCGCCCGCTCTCGTTTCCGGCACGTGGCCAGCTGCATCGCGAAGACCTCGGGCGTGCGAGACGAGCTGCTCTGCCAACTCCATGTCCTCCCTGGACGGTTCTCTAGACAAATGATGCGGAGGAGCCGGCGAAGGGGCGAGGACTGTGTTTGCGCATCCGCCACCCTGCAGAGGAGCAGACATTCCGAGACTCCGACCGTACAGTTGCTGTTACAGCCGCATTCAACCACTGGAAACCCTGGTACGAGGTGGAGGCTCTGGGCTAGAACTGGAGGGATATGCTGCCACGGCGGGCTGTTTCGATCAAGCTTGTGGGGCTGGAAGATGATCTGATATGACAAGAGATGCGGCGAGAACGTACGGTTCTGGAGGGCCAGCGTAAGATCACCACGATGTCGCAGCGACGGTTTGAGAAGGGAGATGGAAGTGAGAGAGAATCTTAGACAGTGTATCGAGCGAGTACGGAGACGGACTTGACAGACTCTCCAGCGTTACCCAAAATACCTACCGCTAACGTGGTCGTACACGTTTGGTGAAGGTCACTCACTTCGAACTGCTGGTGCCCGTGATGGAGCTGGCCGAGCTTTGGCCATCGCTTAGAGTAATCCATATCTCTGCGCGTTCATTGGTCGAACATGGAGTTTGTTCTTGCATTTACCTTACCTTACCTTACTGTAATATATTGAGGCTCCAACGTACTGGGTTTGGTTACTGCAAGTCTTTGTTGCTTCTACATGTAAGGAAAGCACTTGTTCTACGGGTAGTACACTGGATGCATGGGCAGCGACGCAGCTCCAGCATGAACGGAACAGTTCGCAGCGGAAAACAGTGCGCAGCGGAACTCCTGGGTGCGAATACCTCCCAATGAATGCTCTTCCGCCATGCCGCGTATTGTCCAATGAAGACCGCCTGCGCTCCCACACTCACTACCCCTCTACCCCTCGGGCGCACTCTCTATATCTCAGCCCTCCTCTCAGACCTGCTCGGCACCCCAGCCAGCGTCGGCATCCCTGTTGTTTCTGTCAATTCCCGTCCCTCTTCTTCACAGTCGCTTTCGTTCTCCTACCTCATGTTCGCCGGTGGCTCGATCGAGGGAATGTACTCCAAGACGCAATATCCAATCCCAATTATCCCAACGATAGTTCCCGCAGTAGACTTCCACCAGTTGGTGCCTACGACGATCGACCCGATGAAGATGTAGAAAACGCCGCGTCCGATGAAGCTGAACATGAAGCTGGCGTATTTCGCGACTTGAGGAGGGATTCGGAATTCTGTGTGTCGTTCAGTAAGATCCAGCGAGGATAGGTCCAATTGGGTTGAAGAAGGATTACGGACCTAGCATTCCAGTCGCTGTGGCAGCATGGATTAGTGTACGAACTCGTTGAGTAGTCGACGCGGTGACACGTACCAAGACCGAATATTATCACGTAGACGCCGACGATGACGTTTTGGCTTGAACAAATCAGCAATGAAGAAGCCCAATGTGAACGCGGGAGGTGTACTTACATGCCAATGGATGGGAAGAACTGGCCGATGCCACCCAGTACCATGAACACGGCGACCGCGAGATTGACCATACGACTGCGCATCGAGTCAGCTCCCGAACCAAATAGCTGAAGTCCTGTCTGCGCGGAGCGTAGGTCTAGATGGCCAGTGTCAATTGTGAAGGCACATGGCACCGCAGAGCTCGGAGCGACCCCAGAGGTTCTGCTGTGCTAGCCGAGCTCGTTCATCCCCTACAGCAGCCCCAGCGTCCTGACAGTCGATGTCCTCCAGGACGCAGCTCTTGCCAATGCCATGCTCCAATGCTATTGACACTAGCCGCGTAGGCTCTGAGCCCGTTCGCGCGAAGCGTAGGTCAGGTATAGGGGTCCTCGTACAAGATATCTGAGAAATCCATGGCGAGGCTTGGTTCGGGTTCGTTCCCGAGTACTGTTCTGCGTCCGAGTCAAGATTGTGAGATGTGCAAGGGAATAGCGAGGTCGACGGGGTTTCTGTTGATAAAGGTGAAGGTCGAAAAGTTGGTTGCCTGGTTGTCGCAATTCGACGCATGCGGAGGAGCTTGTTGCTTGGCTTGTCGAGGGTCAAAGCTTCGCAGAGAGCCAACGTCACTTTGTCAATGGAAGGCACACGTACGCCTCAAGCACACGACAGGGTACTGTGGACCATGGAGTTTGGAGACGATGCAGTATCATGTTTGGCTCAAAAAACTGTCTTCCCACCCGAGTACAACTAATTCCTATGCTGTATTATTCGTAACTCACACGTCTTCGGAGCACTACTATCTTCTAAGACTTCACGCATTCAGCATCCATTCTACTCTGTTAGAACCTAAAAGAGCGGGTTTCTACCCTCATCAAGCCATTGATCATCCCTTATAGTTTCGTGTCATTCTATATCAAGAGATGCCCAGCAGGTCAAGCTGTCGATGAATCTACACCTAAGACACGGCTGCCGACACAAACATGTATGGCAATATCAGCAGCTCACAAGTGCTCCAGTGTATCATGGACCGACATACCGAGCCACCTGAGTAAGAATGAGCGAGGGGAGAAGAATGAAAGCAAGGTAGGACGGGCAATTTGCCGACCAGGCGCAATGGCTCGATGCTTTATACATGGATCTCATACAAAATGCTTCCAAGTCGCCTGTAGATTAGTTCCTAAGTGATCTTGGGTATACGCTGACACCGCTGTGAACGGTACTACAGACAAGTGCCGCCGAAGTACCTCCACTCCTATCTTGTGTCAGACGTAGTCGATAGATGCAGGGATATACGAATGGAGTGTACAACAACGTGCACATGTTGTCGGACTCTCCATCGTCTTCATAGAACCTGGTTGTTCTCTCTTCGTCCAATCTATAGCTTTTTCTCTGGCATGGGTCAGGTCGTTCCGCATGCATGCTCACATCCACGAACGACCGCCTTGTGGACGAACACAAGATACGTTGAAAGAAGCCCCCGTTCCACTTCTAAAACACGAGCCTCCCTTGCACTCAGCGAGAGCAGCGACCGAAGCCTCTTCTACAGGTCTATTCTAGACCCCTCTCCATCCGTCCAGCCAGCCAGCCAACCATCCCTTGGGCGATCCCCATACACACCCGTTTCAATGCGCCTATCCGTGACCGCCCATCAATCTTCCCCGGCAGCGCGACTTTTATGAATCCCCCGAGCCCCTGCAACAATGCAAACAAACCCAAAAGCCGACATCGGATGACGATGCGGCATCCAGCACCCTACCTAGCGCCTTGTGGCCTTTGTTGAGAAGGCCATGCCGCTAAACCCTCGGACATGGTTCGGGAAAATCTAGGGAAAACGCCGTCCAGTCTGCCCTTTCTACTAGCAGTGATAAAAAAAAACATAGAAGTGCATTGGGGAGCAACGCCGAGGCGGGAGAACGATGCGAGAGACGTGTTGTTCCGTGAAGAAAACAAGGGGCACGATTAGGCGAAGATGGCACCGTTGACGTCGCCCACGCTGCCGTTCGCGTAGATCGGGACGCCGTTGACGGTGCCCGTGACCTGCGGCGTGCTGTTCGCGCCGTTCGTCCGCGGCGGCGACGCGGCAGCTTTCGCGTCCGGTCCGGTGAGGCCCTTGCGGATAGCGAGGACGCTGTCGACAATGACGGCATCAATGCCCTCCTTGACCTGCAGTTTGACGTTCTTCGGGTCGTTGTTGAGGGTGCCGTACGACACGCAAACGAGGCCGCTCTCCTTGACGACCTTGACGAGACGCGGACACGAGACGAGGGGCCCCGCAGCGCTGACGACGCCGAGCAGGTTCCAGCGGCTGGCGAAGCGGATGGCTTCCTGCAGGCTGCTGGCGCGGATGTCGCCGACGGGCGAGGTGCCGGCGTCGGTGAGGAAGAGGATCGGGATCGAGGGCTGTTTGAAAGAGAGGAGCAGGCAGATGTCCGGGTTGAAGGAGGAGAAGATGATGTTGCGCTTCTTGCCCAGGTCGTAGACCTTGGTCAGCACGGTGTCGACGAAGGAGTTGAGCTCGACGGCGTAGGTGTCCATTTCGTGCTCTTCGGATTCGTGGAGCATCGGATACTCTGTGGGTTTATGTCAGCTGCTGGGGAACATGCTGGAGAGAACCGGATCAAGGACTCACTCATCTCAATGTTGAAGCCGATCTCCTGCGGCAGCTTCTTGAACATCTCTTCCAGGGTCGTGAAAGGTGCCTGGATGAAGTTGCCACGGCTGTTGCCCTTGAAGCCCTTGATCTTGAAGTCTCGGGTGTGCTTCATTCGCTCACTCATTTCCGATCCGCGATCTTCTTCAGAAGCGCCGAGTGAGTACGACCGGTGCTTCTTGCTAAGACTGGCCGGTCGTTCTCTTCCCTTCGGGTCTTTGAGTTCGTCTGGAGTTGGGGGCCTAGAAGCCCTTGGTGTCACATCACTGACGTGGAGAAACTAGGACAAATGTCAGGAACCAGTCGGTAAATCGCGTAGCCGACGTATCGCTTACTTGTTCAAGTGTGAGGGTATGAACAGGAGCATCGATACCTGTCTCGCTGACAAGGAAGTCATGGTAGATAACAGGCACGAGATCCTTAGTCAGTTGAACGTCTGCGGTGTGTTAGTATACCGTCCATCTTCCAAAGGGCACGAGATCTGTCATACCAAACTGCAAAGAGTTAGCATCCATCCGATATTAGAGATGTAAGTCGTGGTCGAACTCACCTCAACATAAGATGCCCCAAGATTAGCTGCAGCGATAAACGACTACATCGAAATCAATCTCCGTCACACCAAGCCACACCAAACACATTGTGCATACCTGGATTGTATTTTCGCCAAGCTGCAGCGATTTCCTCGCGGAGTTGTTCTTGCCCAAGCCTGTGAACTATTAGCTCAGTGCGCAGCGACTAGAAGTTCAGGTCAGACTCACCCCGATGGCCAATGATCCGAGTCGAAGTCATCTGCTTCCAATACGTATGGTTCTCGGTGATCGTCATGTTGGGGTGCGAGAACGGCGTGATGATCAGAAAATTGAAGTTGACTGATCCAATCACTTCCAGCGTGTTTGCCGCAACAATCGGCACGCTGACGTCGCCTTGGAGCGTTATACGTTTCGATCCGATGCTCGGTTTGATGCTCGATAGCAAGGCTACACCGCGACCAACGATGCGATCGTTGGACCCGGCATAAGTCGGCACAATATCGAAGAGCAACTTGACTTTTGTTGCATCCATCGTAGTGAAGCTGATGGGATCTGTGCTGATGTTCTCCTGAACTGGTAGATCAATGACAGTGGGTTCACCTGTAGCGCCACTTGCCGATACAACAACCGAGAGGGCCGTGTCTAGCTGTGTCGCGTGTGCGTCCGCTAACGGAATGTTGTCAAGCTTGACGGCCACAATGTCTTTTCGCATATCCATCGTGCCAAGGCTAACAAGGATCATGCTCTCCTTGGTGAGGTAGCGATGGCCGAAGGTCTTGACAGGCTCCGCAGTACGAACGCTACCATTAACATATTCTTTGGTGAGACCGTTCGACCTGCGTTCTTCGAGAGACGAAGACGTAGGTGGAGAGCCTGAACTCGATGCAGAAGGCTCGCTCGACGGCGAACCAGGCTCAGGAGTGTGGTCAGCGAGTAGTTTCGTGATTTCGAGATGACCCCTCAACGCTGCGTGTTCTTTGGCCGTCCAGCCTGATAGATCTACCCTTTCGAGATCGGCTCCAGCCGCAATTAGCAGTTCAACGATTGGGAGGTGGTCGTCGACGCAGGCAACGAATAATGGAGTCCAGGCAAACGTCTTCTCGGGTACGTCAAGATCCACTTTCTGGCTAGTCGAGCCTTCCAGCAGTGCCTTTGCACACTCGACATGGCCAAATCTGGCCGCAACGTGCAGAGCAGTCTCTCCTTGCTCATCCTTGTAGTTTATGTCGACACCGGCTTCAACGAGAAGTCTCACAATGCTGAAGAAATTCGACTTCGCCGCAAGGGCCAATACTGCGCCGGATTTTGATGTGTTTCGCCTCGAGTACAACTTCTCATCTGTCTCGCCTTGCCAGTTCTCTGCAAGCAGCAATGTTTGTGTCGTAAGAGGATGTCCACCAATGACACTCAAATGCAACGGCGCGTAGCCGTCTGAGTCTTGCCAGGCTGCCGAGTCAATCCCCTGGGAGACATCAAACTGCCTCCAAAGTTGCATGTGCTTGATCACTTCTTGACATATGACGACGAACCCATACTGAGCCGCGTAATGCAATGGTAGTCGTCCGTATGAATCGCGTGCCTGGAGCGCTGGCCGTTGATGAGGGAGAAGGTTGTCCAGCAAGTAGACAAGAAACCGAACAGCCTCATCACTCTTTCCCAGAAGCCTGTCGGAGTCTTGTTCTTTGGTTGTGTATGGTGGTGGCAACAGCATGGGTGACTCAGCAGGGACGATGAAACCCGTGGACCCTGGTACCTGGTGGTTAGAATTGAAGGCTTGTTGAGCCTCCAGTGTCTTCACTCGACCGATAGAGATGACCAGACGATGTATGCAGTTGCGATTGTTCAGATCATCGTCTTCATCGAGCGACCGGATCTGTGACAGAAGCTTCTCGATGCACGCTCTCGATCGGCATGATATTGCACGTTGCAGAAGGTTGAGCAGGAGCTTCTGGTGGGATGGACTCGAGACATCTGAACCAGTATCGGCTTCCATGAGCAACTCCGATAAGATTGGGGCATCATCGTTACGAATCGCTTGGTCCACAGTGTCTAGCAGTCCAGAAGGCAAGCTGATAATAGCCCTCGATGAGACCCTTCGCAATGATGCTGATGAGTGCACGGAGCTGGTGTCGTCGGAACCCTTAGCCTCTCCGAGTAACGAGAGCCAGTCGTTGATAGCTTTCATGTCGTTGGAAAGTCGCAGGTTAGTCGCGAAGGGTCTTGGGTCTACTTTCGATGCCAGGTAGCCTTGCTGGGCGCAGGTGTTTGGTATCTTCTTGTCCAGCTTCTTGGTAATCTTCACAAAGCCTCTCCGGTTGACCTCACCATACCATTGTAGCTTCCTCAGTTGACTGCGGAGCTCAAGCAGAGCTCCCATGAGATCATCGATTTCATCTTTGTCTATGCCATCAGGTATCTGAGTCGCTCGGCCGTAACGGTCGTGGAGAAGTCTCAGTCTCCTCGCCGCCTCCGCATATTTCTTATTGTAGAATCCATCAACGTCTTCAAGGTTGCGATCGAGAGCGTAGAAGAACTCTGCCGAACCGTCAGCCGAGCACCACGATGACGATGTTGTTTGTTACTGGCCTGCCAAGTCCGCGTCACCTCCCTCCTTCACGGCTTGCTGCGCAGCTTTGATAAGCTTCTTCAGGCCTTTGTAGTTGATGTACGACGATGCCCATTCCGGCACCTGGTTGCGCGGCAGGTTCTGGCCGAACTTCATGGTGAAACGCGACGTAGCGTGCCGAGTGTCCTCTTCTTTGAACCCACTTAGTCCCCACACGGCCGCCGCAGTTCGAGTTGTACAACAATGGTCAGAGGTCAGGACGTAAACGGGGTCTCGACGACCAGCAGTACAAGGTGTTGTTGGACTGAGGAGTCACCGATCGGCCAGCCATCCGTTCAAAAGAAGGGGAGATGTGCTCCTGCTGCAGTGGGTTACCAAGAGGGACAAAGGTCTCGTCAGCAAAGAACTGCGAGTGAAGGGTCGTGGTGATTCGGAGGCTGCTCGTTGGCCAGAAGCGTAGAAGCAGATGCAGGGACCTTCAGACCCTAATCCGAAAGGCTGCTTGGGGGGTTTGATCGCTCGCGTCAGAATCTGGGGGAAAGCAGTCTCACGAGGCCTTAGTCGGTTGTGTGTTGATACCCAAGTGTAGGTAGAGTCTTTGTCGTGGGTCGGTTCTCCCCTTCGTTGGTGTATTTTCGAGTCTGACTCCCACTCCCACTCCCAATCCCATGTGCCTGTGACGGCATTCCACGACGAAGGATCGCCAAAAAAAAAAGGTACATTGGCATTCGAGATCAAGCCATCGCGTCACTTCAGAAAGAAGCCCCTGGTCGATGTGCTGACCCCACCATTTCAACTCAGAAGCATGAACAGTAGAGCGCCTACAGTGGCATGTTATGGAACCAGGACGCCGCTGCCGTGTGCTTCTATCCCCACGCGAAATTCACAATGCCATCTGAGTGAAGACGATCAGAAGACAAACGCACGTGCCAAGCGTCTCAACTATATACGTCGCCTACCTGAGCTAACTCATGCACCCGCGGGATCGACTTCCGTCTGGGCAGATCATCGATTGTCCTCCACGCCGCGCAACATCAACCAGTACGCGTAGTAGGAGCGGCTCTGCTACCCACAAGTCCGAAGCAACACGAGCAGCGCAAGCGGAGTCGCTACACGGACGGGCTTGTAGATGTCGAGCGGTAGTCTGTCGTCGAGCCAGCTCTGGAGTCATTCTTGGTGTTGCAGCCCTCCGCCCACGTCTCACGATCGAGGAGGAGGAGTAACGTGGTACAGCCCACAGGGCAGTCAAGTGACACCGAATCAGAGCCAGGAACACGCTGCGAGGCACGCGAGCACTCACGGACAATCTCGATGTACGGGGGTCTCATCACCACCCTGGTAGACCTGTGGGTTGTCGTCTAGCTGAGAGATCCTGCGGTTCACCACGAAGTCGGTGGGAAGAATCCGAAGTTGTCTGGAGCCAGGAGCCTGATGATGCATGTCGTAGGCGGAACACCGTCACAGCGCTGTCAGTGTCGAGCACGGCATCGAGACCGAGCGCATGCTCTATTGCTAGGTGATCGACCCAATCAATCTAAGGCCACGCCCTGTAAACATAATGTAGGTACTTGTTGAATGTACAACTCTTTGAGCACACAACTCCCAACAATGCGAGTGTTTCCGGAGATGCAATGCTCTACCCAACAAGTATCAGGTCCCACTTCAAGACCAACGGAAACGCCAACTGCCTAACCTCTGAGCACGACTACAACCGCAAAAGACCCAAAAGACCCAGGCACCAGCAACTTATCCCAGCTTCGGTATCGGTCGCCAGGTCTACGTGGTCTTCGTACTCTTAGCAGTGGTTGTCGACGGCTTCACCGAGTTCGTAGATGTCATTTGAACTGGGCTCGTCGTCTTGAACGTAGAGACTGGCGAGGAAGATGCTACAGGGGTTGCTTTGACCGTCGAGGCAGAGGTTACTGAAGACACCAATGAGGATGACGAAGACGGCGGCACTACAGACGAAGGACTTACTGAGCATGTGCCGAACCCGGCTTGGCAGCCTGTGCCGCAGTAGCTGGCTGTAGATCCACTGCGAAAGGTGTCAACTCTGAAGAAGTACGAAAACGTGTTGGTTTGCAAGACTCACCACCATCCGTACGTTGAGCAGCAGTTTCCGAAGGCCGAGCCGGAACAGGTGAGCCCGGTCTTACCGCCACACGTCGCATCAGTAGAAACTTTCAAAGCTGAGGCACTGGGCGCAGCGGAGGAAGAGACTGCTGCCGGAGTAGAGCTCGTTGCAGCTCTTGTGCTCGAAGCCGACGACGACACTACAACCGTGGACGACACCACAGCCGATGAGACGACTGCTTGGGAAGTGCTGGTTGAGGGAGACGCGGGGGCCGCTGCAGAGGAGGCGGGGTTGCATGTGCCAAAACCGGCTTGACAGCCAGCACCGCAGTACGCGACTGTAGATCCACTGCATGACCATCAGAATCGCAAAACGTCGTTGAGACTCTACGAAAGCACTTACCACCACCCGTTCACTGAGCAACAGTTGCCAAAGGTCGAACCAAAGCACGTCAGTCCAGTAGTGCCGCCGCATGTAGCGTCAGAAGAGATGATTGTAGCGGAGGCCGAGGGCGCAATCGAGGTACTGCTGGAGGAGATTATAGTGCTTGTTGACAAGGAGTCGCTGACGTTGCTCGACCCGCAAGTTCCGAAGGTGGCCTGGCAGCCCACTCCGCAATACACGTCTGTAGAGCCACTGCGTTGGATTAGTATGCTGTCGATGGAAGAAAAGATAGTGGCTCCAGAACTCACCATTTTCCGTTGGCCGAGCAGCAGTTACCAAAAGACGAGCCAAAACAGGTGTAGGCGGTAGCACCACCGCATGTGCCGTCCGTAGAAGCTCGTGTAGGCGATACCGTGGCAGCAGAAGACGTGGAAGTTGGGGTGGCAGTCGCACTCGTGAAAACGCTACCCGGAGCGCTACGGTACCAGTTCGCCTGGGGATCGCCTAAGCACTCGCCAACTGTCACAGGCTTGTAGCCTTTGGCGAGGAGTGTGTCCAGCATGTAAGCCGTCAGGTTGTACACGGTCTGGTAGTGTATATCGTGTCCGATCACCAGATAGTCAGCGGTAGAAGAACTGCCGGCAGCGATACCTTTCGCGAAGTTGTTCTTGGCGTTCTGGATTAGGGTTGGGGAGTCGTTGTTATAGTCAACGGTGTCGACGTCGAAATAAGTGATGTGGTAGCCTAATGCCTTCATATCGGCCTCGCAACCTGAAGCGCGGGTACAGTCCGAATAAGGAGGGCGCATGTAAGTGGGAAAGAAACCAAGGATGTTCCTCAGGGCCATCTCGTTGCTGTACATCTGTTGTTTGCGTTGAGCGGAGGTCAAACTGCTAAGGAATGGGTGGGTCCATGTGTGACTGGCGATCTGATGGCCATCAGCGTAGGCCCTCTTGATGGTGGTCGCCCAAGGGTTCGCGGTGTTGTCGATCTCTCCTTTGCCGTTGTTGTTTCCTGTGATGAAGAAGGTTGCCTTTGCATTGTAGCTCTTCAGGACGTCCAGAACATGGTCCGTGTAGATATATGGGCCGTCGTCGTAGGTAATTGCAATGGTACCTGGTACCGTGCAGTCGTAGATACCGGGACCCCCGTAAGGAACAGAACCCAGCAGTGGACGTGCAATGGTAGACGTGCTGGTGCCGGGCGGGACCGTGTTATCGTCGCAAGCTGGACCATATTGGAATTGACAACCCGGAGATGCGCAATACTCGATGCCCCGTCCGCACCATCCTGCAGCCGAACAACAATACCCCACGGCACAACTGCCAAACCCTGAACCGCACTGGCCCGAAGTATTGCTAGACTGGCGTG
>NAJN01000141.1:0-34495 GCA_005059845.1 Cryomyces minteri
CCTTCGGTGAGCTAGAACAGTACGTCGTGAAACACGAACTGTACAGCGACGCCCTCGCGCTCTACAGATACCAGACCGAACGCTACGACGAAGTCATGCGTCTCTACGCCGAATTCCTGAGCAGCCGGAGCAAGTTCAAGGAAGCCGGCATCGCGTACGAGTACCTTTCCGACTACACCTCCGCTAGCGAAGCCTACCGCGCCGCGAATCTCTGGCGCGAGGCGCTCTCCTCCGCCACGCTGGTGCCGCTCTCCGCGTCAGAGATCGCAGAACTCGCCCTCGCGCTCGCAGATGGCCCCGTTGAGTCGAAAGACTTCTTCGCCGCGGCATCGATCCATCTGGACTACCTCGCCGACGTCGAGACGGCGGTCCGCACGTGGTGCAAGGGCTACTTCTTTGCTGAGGCACTGCGCGTGGTGGGCCTCAGGGGGCGTCGCAACCTTCTCGAGACCGTCGATGCTGGCTTGACGGAGGGCTCAGCGGCGGTAACGGAGCTGCTGGCGGACTGTAAGAGCCAGCTGGGCGCGCAGGTGCCGCGACTGCGCGAGCTGCGGCTGAAAAAGGCCGAGGATCCTTGTGAGTATACAGAGCCATCCACGTCTATGCGCGCAACTATTCATACGCGTGCATGGACAATGAACTCACGGTGTTCATACAGTGGCCTTCCTCGATGGCACCACCCCTACCGCCTCGGGCGCCGACATACCGGACAACATCTCGCTCGCGCCCACCGACACCTCCACCTCCGGCGGCACATTCATGACGCGCTACACGTCCCGCAGCAGCGGCAGCGGCACCCTCTCCACGACGGCGACGCGCAAAACGTCCAAGAACCGCCGCCGCGAAGAGCGCAAGCGCGCGCGCGGCAAAAAAGCTCCGTATACGAGGAAGAGTACCTCGTGAACTCCATCGGACGGCTCGTCGAGCGCGTGAACAGTGTCGGTGCGGAGGTGGCGTGGCTGGTCGAGGGACTGATGCGGAGGAAGATGCGCGAAAGGGCCGCGGCGGTGGAGGCGGCGATGCGGAAGGTGGTGGGGATGTGCCACGGGTGCCTGGATGAGGTGTTTCAAGTTGGAGAGAGGAAGATGGAGAGGGAGGATGGGGACGGGCCAGCGGGAGGGGTGCCGGAGGAGGAAGAGGGCGCGAGGCCGAGTGGGGGTGATGGCGTGTTTTGGGATGCGATGGAGGAGGGGAGGAGGCGGAGGGAGGCGCCAGTCGTCAAAGCTTTCGAGGGGCTGGCGCTCCTGGAGTAGCGATTGAGCTCGAGCGAGCCGACCGACGCAGTGTCACATCTGGACTTGAACACAAAGCGGCAACGTTGCCCGACCCGGACCACCACGTCAGGCAGTGGGACGAGTGTGCGAGAGTGAGTCTACCGTATGTAGGAAGGTGCCGGACAGCTCATCAGGCCGGCGGCTGTGACATGCATTAGAACGGTGAATCTGCAAGTGTGAGGTACACGTCTTTCGAGATGGGAAGACGTAGCTAGGTAGGGGCTACTATGACCATTGATTCTGAAACCCCCCGACAGATGAGAAGGGGTCGTGCGAGAAGGCGGCCACTCTAAACCTTTTTCATTCCAATATGCGGGCCGCGAAGGCGCTGGCGACCTGCTCGCGCTACCCGACGCTCGGCCTGGACACGACGCCGTAGCAGCACCGCCCTTTGAGCCCCAATGATGGTACTGTGGTCTGTCCACGGCGGGACCAGTACTCGATCAGGCACTTCTTCTACGGCACACTTGCCAACGGGTTTGCTCTGCCCGCCAGAGTCGGAGACGCTGTAGTTGTGACTAGACCCGAGATCTGGCCTAGCAAGTACAAAGGTCTGCTTGACGGACCGGCGACCGTGTCTGCAAAGAGATGGGCGTACGAGGTCGCAGGCAGGGAACACGAGAAGACGTTGCGCTATCATGAGAAGGATAAGTACGACGTGGAGTGGTATGATATGGTCGTGGAGGGCAGTGCGAACGAGATCGTGCAGGGTTGCAATCTTCGGTTTGTTAAAGGCTTGTGAAGTGTGCTCATGGCTGACGGCTGCGCCGAGAGAAGAAGAGAGCTACACGGATGGATCAGATGGATGACACAGGATAGCCACCACGTCTGTTCGGAACATTAAGGCGGGTGGAAGGGGGTAAGGACATTGCTGAAGAGCATTGGAGCGATGGTGTATGGGGTTAGGCATCTGGTTGGGAGCTTGAGATGGTTACAACGCTCCCCACTCGTCAACGTGATGGGGCAGATGGAGAGTACTGTATGCTGTAGTGCAACGGAGCAAGTGTGCTGGTGCCGCGTGCTGTGCGACACAGGGAGCAAGGCGTGGGTATACAACAAGGGAGGAGAGGCGAACGTGACGAGCAGAACGAAATACCTTGAGTTGTACGGTCAACACAAATCTGAATCCTTGTGTGGTTCCGCGAGATTCTCCAATGTGGTTATTGATGGAGTAAAAGATGATGAGATGCGAGATTTATTCAAGCCAGGGACTAGCCAGGCTACGCAAGTGTGTTCGAAAACGGGGAGGTAGAGACAACTCGCGGTAGTAGAAAGCTGGAGACAGCGTAAGGGGACGAAGAAGTTGGTCTAGACATCTCTTACATGTCCAACAATGCTGCTTTCGTGAGAGGTCTTGATCTCTTGTTAAAGACAGTATAGAGAGACGATATTGTGCCTGACTATCTCGACTTCGAGCTGGGCAACGAGAACGTCTTGGGGTCCAATCCTGTCGAGTGTATAATCCGGCTAACTCCTCCTGCATTCGCACCTGAACGCTGCTATCAGCATCCCCCCTGCTCACGGCCGGCTGGCCTCTATGCTTGCATCTACTCTCTCCCACACCAGTTCCGTAAGTCTGTGGTAACAATGGCACTCCGACATCCGAAAACGAGATAACGTGAGACATGCGACTCCAGCTGAAGTTTGTGTTGCAAAAACATCGTACGGCGATGAAATGGAGAAGGGTCTAGAGTAAACCCAAGGTCAAGAAACAATTTCGGGACTTGCATATTCCAAGTTGTTTTGGGCAGGCTAGGTTGTCGACTACATGATCGGAAGCATCGTAGGTATTCTGAGAAGTCTGCACTTGTCGGACGAAATTCTTCACGACAGAGGATCTCTTCGGAAGACAGCTCGATGTAGTAAGGTGGTCTAGTCATCTGGTGATTGCAGCGCTGCCATGGTTGCATATTGACTTTTCCTACTCGTTGATGCAAGCAAGCAAGGCCATGAAAGACAGGATGGCTGCTGACGTTCCAGAGCTTCCTCAGATAGTCTACGCAGCTCCCTGTGAAGGCAAGGCATCCCAGTCGGCTCATTGCAGCTTTGTCTTGTGGAAGTGTCTCTTCAATGATTGCTTCAGGCTCTCCCGTGAGCCTGTGCAAACCACATCTGCACCTCATTCGAGATCCTTCGAGAATACACACGGCGGTCAGTAGGTCGAGGCCTCAAGCAGCGAGTCAGGATCAGACAACCTGCTCTGCATGGCCGACGGTGGTACGCTCAAGAGGCTCTTATGTTCGTCGTGCCCGAAGCGGCCTCACATCACGAACTGTGTCTTGTGGCCTTATAGTTCAACAGCCCTGTAGAACGTTTCCAGAGTCTGCAAGACATCGCAGAGTCTCCTCACCGAATGGAGCAAAGGGCGGTTGGCAAATGCACCATCACCTGAGCAGGTGCTTCGGCCGTTTCAAATTTCAATGTCGATCAAGCTGAGAAGATTCGTACGTTCCATGATAGTAGTCTTCAGAGGCTTGCTTACCTGCGGCTCAATCCAGGTCACATGCCAGAACTGCGCTGGAGGGTGTGCGGGAACCTGCCTGCGTGCTACGGCTTCTCACCGCTATGCCAATCGACGCGTTTACGAACTGCTGGTACGATAGCTCTGAACAAAGATCGACATCGGCGGGAGATGGGAGCTTCTCCAAGCCTGCGCACTACGCCTCGCAGCAGCAAGCAGACCAGTGGAGTACAGCGGAGGAACCATCAGGAGGCAGCGACGGTTTCAGTACTCGTCGTCTCAGGAACACAGAGCGTTGGTCCTCTCCTCAACACCATAGCGTTAGCACTCTGGCTGGAGTCCAGCGCAATCGAAGACAGCCGTGGCGAGACAAAGGTGTTAGCTCGTAGCAGCAAGTCAAGGAAGCCATCTTCCAAACCCATCTGACTCACATCGCAAGACCAGGGTTTTGAATACACTTTCAACACGACAAGCTTCTGTGTCGAGAAACAGGAGTGTTCGCGTGTGGCGACATGTCCTCCTCTCTCAATGAAGACGATGGGGTCCACATGCAATCTGTGGCTGGTTCTTGACACGAGAGAAGGCTCCAGCAGGGTAGATAAGGGAACGATCGAGCGTCTTGAATAGCACGGTCTTCAGACTGCTCTTGGCCGAGAGTGAGAAGCCTGGCGAAGAGAGCCGGAAGACGTTGCCAAACGCATGCACAACCGGAGCAAGAACGATTTGGGTCAATGAACGTTGGAGATGAAGTGACCGATCAAAGATGTGAGTACAAGAGACGTATTACCCCGAGAGCCCAGTCAAGAAGACACGACGGAAAGGAGGAGGGCCCACAATGGGTTATACAAGTAAGAGAAGAAACCGTATGGCCAAACGAAGACCGATCTTACCCCCGACTCTTACGCCTGGACGAACGCTCCGCCTCGTGCACGGTAACATACTTTGTGATCTGCGATTATTGGCCGACACTCCTCGCGTTCTGCTACCTTCTTCGAGCAATTGGAGTGTTCAAACTAGTCGTTTCAAGGGATGATAGAGAAGCTATGAGTCTGGCTACTGCCATCAGGAACGTCGATTTCTGTATTTTCGCAGCATTGCGGGATTCGCTCAGCGGCCACGGACTGAAGCTTCAAGTTTTGATGGAAAAGTCGGAATGCCTGATAAGAATCCCCTGAGGAAGTGGCCTAGGCATTACATAGTCGCTCGATGTGGAAGCAGGTGCTACGAAGATGAGATAGAGTAACGACGATGGAACAATGCGCCTTCAGAGTTGGCAGTCCACGCAACAACAGCTTCCAGGTTTGATCGAAATCAGGCGGAGTCTTGCGTGTGGCAGGCGCTATCGTAGGCCTGGTCTGAGCAGATCACTCACTTTGTTTCGAAGGCGCCCGGGCGTGCGTTCCTTGGCAAAGATGTCGAGAAGAGTCTTCGGACACTCTCGAGCCCTCCAAGAGGTCGAGCAAGCGCTCGGTCAAGATTGGGAAGCTAAGGCCCGAGTCAACAGCTTGTTATGGCCGGCTCTGTAGTGAGTTGGTCCTCTCGACGCTGAAGGTTGAGTGGCAGAGGTCCATTGCTCCGCTCGACAGTGGTCTGATAGCATGACGCTCTGGAGGCGGTGACGAACGATGGCGCGTTACTATCGTCAGATTGCAAACCTCCGGCAGTGTGACGCTATACGCCATCGGCACACCTATCTCGAGCACTGTCGCGAAAAGTTTAGTATGGAAGTCTCTCGAGCTCTTGTCACCCGCTATAAGCCATTGGAGGGCGACAGATCGCCAGACTGCGACATGAGAGTTCGCCGCATGCCAAGCAGTGCTACAAGACGAACACTGTCTGTATAGAGATACTCGTATCCGGCAGTGTTTCCTCGGCGTCGAGTTCTGGAAACCACGATCGACAGCGGCAATACCCGCACGCGGGAGTCAGGAGATGGCGGAGATCGAAGGTGGACGACAGAACCTCGCACGCTTCGACTCCGTCACCTCGCAAGAGCTCGAAGTCTCGAGAAAAAGTGACAACGTTTTCATCAAGACGTTGCTCACAAGCACGCTTCCGTCTGAACGCTTTGCATATCAAGACGTAGCACTCGTGTAGGGGAGACAGCAGTTTGCTGGACTAGACCTGTCAGGGCGCCCGAGCGTTACACTAATCACCTGTTGCAGGTATACCGTGACCTCTTATGCCTCCGCTCGGTCCAGGTACGTGCATACGGTCGCTTGTTCATGTGGATTTCTCCATGCCAGCGCATCTCTTCTGCGCGCGAATCCCGTTACAACAGCGCCTTGCACACGTCCGAGGGCATAGGGCAGAGACGTAGCCGCCCAGAGATCTGGAGACGGTCGATCGGAACACAAAAGGACCCAGCGAGCAGACCAGAAGAACTCCGAATGGGCCTGTCCTTTCAGAGGTCCGGAACAGAGGGACTCGAGTTGCCTCCCGCATCTGCAAGCCTCACGGCAAACCCTGCGCGGGTCAGCTAAGGCACAGCCAACCGGAGGAATGGCGCAGCATTCGAGACTGTCGAAGCCTGTTCCTTCGCACGTTATCGTGACTCGCGCCACCACTCCGAGCCAGTTCGTCTCCCCTGTAAACTCTCCAACATACCTGGACACCGATCATCAGACCCGACCCTGGCCCGTATTCGCGAAAGTAGGGAGTAGCGTGCGTCGTCGTCGAATGCTTGCGAAGATCTGCGGTGGGCGGAGGCCTCGGCGTCATCTTCAACGGACATTTAATTGACGTGGCGTGCCAGAGATGCTTCTCGCAACGTTTCAACCCGCCATTCCAGCCTGGGCTAAGCAGCTTGGAGCTTAGCTGGGTGCTGGGCATCTGTGGTAGTACTCGATACAGTACTACTGACGCGAAATATCCAAAGGCCTGTCTTTATCTCAACTCTGGGCTGTTTACCCTTGATGTGTCCCAGTCCTCGCAATGCAATAGTTGATCCTGCAGCTTGTTCTCGTACCCTGGTCTTTCCTAATAGATGTGCTCCATCCGGGTCCCAAGTCGCTCTTACTGCCGTTGAACCCCAGACTTCTACCCGAGCAGGCAGGAGGCACTCAAAGAGCCCTTACTTGGGCTGACCTCTCTCACTGTTGACCGCTTGAGTTGGCACCTTGAGAACAGCTTCCGGAGCGAGCGAAAGCCTTGCGCAAAGATTTGCGCGGAAGTCCAAGTTCAGGGCTCTTGTGCGCGCCCAGTTGAAGTCGTTCTTTGGATCCTCGGACGCCTCGATCGAGACAGGAGTTGTTCCATACCGTGCCCTCTTTGGGATTGAGTCTCAGGATCAAGTCGCGATCGGTCAGAACGTTGGCTGCGTTTACGGGGTCCTCAAATAGGAAAGGGTTGCTGCGTCTGACTTTTAGACGATGGATTGAGTACTGAGAGCGAGTGATTGTATGGAGCGAGCGTTGGATAGGTATGTTGTTCGAGTTTCACGTTCTCGTACTCTGTAGCTGCATTCTTCGCTACGAAAGGGATCCATGAGTCGGTCACATTCCTCGCTTCTTTCATCAACAACAACACCGCGAACTTGATCTGACGGGTCATAGCCTGCACCTTATTTTGGTACCGCTCTCTTCTTTGCTTGTGCGATTGGACTCAGGATATCGTTCTCGCTTTCCTCGAGCAAAGACAACGCCGCCTAATCAACGCGACAAGACGTTCACTTAGCCATTACAGAAACGCTCACGCGTCGGCATCGTTCACAAGTTTAGCTCGCCAAAGACTCCTAAGCATCAGTACAGCTTGTCGATAGGTTTCGACCGGTCTGGTGTCCATCCGCCGAGCCTGGCGTCCCATAGCTCACATCATTGTGGCGTCCCATTACTCGCGCCAAGGGTTGCCACAAGAGACGTGATCGCACATCCAGAGCCCGAAGCGCTCATGTCACTCATCTCGACAACTTCAAGGCACTATTCATAAAGAAACGCGTTGAACGCACAACCTGAAGATGAGCCCCGAGGATGATGACCCTTTTCAGGGCCAGTGTGCGAACAGATTCCCCACTAACTCGGAACTGTCTGGGAGTCAGTTTCCGCATGTGGAGACACAACCACCGTCTTTCCCCGACTACTTGCGCGCCCGCTTTTCCTTTCATCCGACCTCTAGGGTAGACTCGACGACACAGGATCAGTCGGCATCCACCATACCGATAAACCAAGGCGACATCGTGTTGGTCCACACCATTCACACAAGCGGATGGGGAGACGGCACCTTGTTGAGTTCCGGAAGTCGCGGCTGGTTTCCAACGAACTTTTGTGAGGTTTACGACAAAGGGTCGATGCGACGCCTCCTCTCGTCTCTGGCCCTTGTGAACGACTTGTTCCGCGGCGAAGGGTACCAAGATCCAAGCGTCTTTGCGAGAACAGATTACAAGAACGCTATTCTGGGTGGTGTACGCCATTGCTTGGTCAGTTTGTTGCCCCTCATCCTATGCAACGCATTGCACTCTACAGCAGTACTGTTGAAAAAGACTGACCAAATCCCTGAACAGGAAACAGTCCAGTGTTTAGACGGGGGAGCTCCTTTAGTGCAAGCAAATGCCGGCGTCCGTAGGCTCCGCAAAGCCTTGTTATCTGAACTTTCTTCCTTCCTGAAGCTGGCAGAGCGCGTTGCAAAGATGACACTCCTGGATGAGCCAGACGTTGTTGATCACCTCGATGGAGTGCTTCTAAAGGCTTTCCGAGTCACTACAAAGGCTGTCAAGTTTATTGACTCTTGGGAAGCTGCAATGGAGGCGCCAGTGGAGACCAGACCCTCAAAGATAGTAGTGCTGCCCATCTCGCTACCGGATCCTGACAGACACGGCCAACATACACCGGTGGAGACCGAGATCGCTAGACCAGTCGAAGGTTCTGTACCGGAGTTTCTCGATGACAGTGCAGATGTCGCGCCAGCAGGAGAACCGCAACGCCGACCGAGCCTAGCCAACCGCGCATCAACCGCATGGAAGCGCGCGTCACTCACCTTCTCCAACGTGTCTCCGCCACCAACACCACGGACTCGGCCTAAACAACTCGAGACTCCGTCACATTCCTATACAGGTCGTCGTCCATCCCTCAGTCATCGACTATCCGTCCTCGTCGGTGCCGTTGGCTCCCGTAATACCAAGCTTGCGTCAGTAAGGCTTAGAGATGCCTGTGATGCCTTGGTAGAAGCAGTCGCTCTGTTTTCCGACCTACGATGGGATTCGCGCTCATCTTCTGAAATCCGTGAGATTCTTCAGTCAACCTCCAACCAGTACGCGGCTTTCCAAACAGTCTTCAAACTAGTATGGGAGCGGGACAACCAACGCTCCATGTTCTTATGGACAGCCATGAAGGACGTGCGACGGACCGTGGGCGTTCTCGTTGACACAGCGAGGCAGATACTATACCAGAGAGATAACCCTGACAACTTGGGCGAGCCACTATCTGGTCGTGAAGTAACTCTGGTCTCACTCGCCAGCGAATGCGCCAAGTCTGCGAATGACTGCCTCACGAAGGCAAGAGATGTTGTGAGTGACGTTGGGGACTTTGAGATTGATCCTGCAGGATCTCGAGTGCTGGAAGCATTCCCATCCATACGAGGCACTGCACCTCCCGGAACTCCACCAAACCGAGACGCACGTTCCCGTGATGGTGCCCCTTTGATGGACCAAGAGATGAACAGGTTCTTCCATGACGTCGTTTTACACAATCAAGGTGGAGAGACGCTTCTGTCTTTTCTGCAATCCTCTTCTATTCGCGAACGCCCGTCACTGGCAAGGAAATCTTCATTACCACACGCAAGCTCTGACTTGTTTCAACACAAGACTGTTCTATCCAACGTTTCCGAGTCAGAATCTCCACCAATGGTAGGGCACAGATCGTCTGAAACCCACGGCATTCATTCAGACTCTGGGAACTCCTCACAGAGCTTTGCCACGCGTTTGACGCATCATCACACGAAGCCGCAGACTGGCCTCTCTGTCAGCAACGATACTGGACTACATGATCAAGCTCCGGACAGCAACAGCAAACGCACGTCTGGAAAAGCGGCTAGGAAAACCAGTGCAGGGGTTTCGATCGCAGACTCAAGTAGCATATGCCTGGACTCTCCAACATCTACCCGAGCCACCACGCCGGAGCGCTTATCAATTTCGCGCCAGTCAGAGGATGTGTTCGTAAAGGGCGATTCATATTCTTCAGACGGTTGTTCTAAGGCCGGAGCCGCCACAGCATCAGGTACGCATCAGCCCGAACATGCGCTGCCACTCAACAATTCCTCCGAGTTTTTTGAGTTCGACTACGTTAGCAGAGACGGGTCTTTTGAAGCCGAGCAGCGAATATTGGAAACAACCCATGCGCATGAGCTTCTCTGGAACGGAGATATGGAAATCGCCGGTGGTTCTCTACCAGCGCTAATAGAACAGCTCACGACTCACGACGCAAAACCGGATAAGGACTTCGTCTTCGCCTTCATGCTTACTTTCCGTCTCTTCACATCCCCTGCTACCTTCGCCCAGAGCCTGGTCCGCCGCTTTGAGTCTGTTGGCGAGGACAACCTGTGGAGCAAACCCGTCCAGACGAGGGTGCTGAAAGTCGTCAAAGACTGGTTGGAGATCTACTGGCAAGCTCACACTGATGAAGAGGCGCTCCCAATCATTTACCGCTTTGCCGCTGGCATTCTCGGAGCTGCATTTCCGGCTGCCGGAAAACGCATCTTGGACAGTATCGAGCGAGTATTTGACTACGGACAGAACTCGGTGGTGCTCAGACTGAGGCCTATGACTGGAAGGAGCCATGCCGGCTGGGCCGTAGATACAGCAACTACTGCCCAGGCACCGACCCCTTCAATATCGAAGAGCCAGCTCAACGCGCTAAGAAATAATCGAGATGGCCACAGCAACTGCAGCATCCTTGACTTTGATCCTCTTGAGGTCGCACGGCAGATCACCCTCATGGAGTCCCGCCTTTTCCGCACAATTCAGCCACACGAACTTCTTGCTTCAGCATGGATGAAGAAACGAGGTCCCAACTCTAGCAACGTCAATACCATGTCACGATTGTCCACCGACCTTGCCAATCTAGTTGCCGATACAATACTAGGTATCCAGGACTACAAGAAGCGAGCCCTGATGATCGAGCAGTGGGTTAAAGTAGCCATGAGATGTGCGGAGTTGAAGAATTATGACGGCGTCCTCGCTATTATCTGCGCCTTGACCTCGAGTGCCGTAGAGCGGCTAAAGGAAACATGGGGTGTGGTCTCTGAGAAGAACAAGGGTCGCCTAGGCGAGCTGAAGAAAACCATCGACCTGTCAAACAACTACGCCGTCCTCCGGAAGAGCTTCGAGAACGAGGTCCCGCCAGCGATCCCCTTCCTGGGAATGTACTTGACCGACCTTACCTTCATTGACGCCGGCAATAGCGAGACACGACAGCTACCTGGCCGCGAAGGACGGTCCACCGGCGTCACCATCATCAACTTCGACAAGCACGCGCGCACCGCGCGGGTCGTCCGCGAGATCCAGCGCTTCCAGGCGCCGTACGACCTCGCTGCGGTGCCTGAGATGCAGGCGTGGTTGGATACGGAGATCGACCGGGTTCACTTCGCGGACCAGACCCCGGTCGATCTCCATCGTCGCTCCACGGCCTTGGAGCCGCGGACCACCCTCGGTGCGGCAGCGAGGCTTCGTCGTTGAGTTGTGTTATTGTTGCATCCTTCTCCGTTTATATACCCGTGGCGAGCTGGGTAGCGCCGGCAGCCACTGAGCTGCATGTTGGAAAAGCTATGAAAGATCGTAGCCACTTTTGCGGCACAGTATGAACTAAACTTATATCTACTTCTACAGCTCAATCCAGTAGAGTGTGAGGCTAGCGAATTTTGTGCTCACAGCGATGCCGTGAAACATGAAACATCCCTATATGCCTCTCAGAGTCCTCTTGGCACAGGTAGAGTGCCGTGAAGCCTACACACTGGAGGCTTTGGAGAGCTTGTCAAACAAAGAACTAGGTGATCAGAGGAGAACGAGTGTATCGCGACAGGAGGCTCTTATGCCGCCACAGGCCTCGATTTAGACTGAAGATGAGGACGGGCATGCCAGTCTACCTTTCCCACAGCAACATAGCCAATCGCGCGTCCTCTCATCTCTGCCATCCGCGAAACAAGACTCGCTCTGCACACGCGTGGCCTTGATTCCATCCCTCGCAACCGAAGTGCCGTCACTCGCTTACAGACGGCAGAGCACCGCCAGATCCGACCCGTCGGTGCTGTAACTCGCTCGCCGTCTTGCCGTTGTCGACGCTCCCGAAGGCGCGCCTTCACGCATTGATCGATCTTATCCGCACGGTGTCTTTAGCTAGAAGCCATACCTCTCTTAGAGGAATGAACTTGGAAGGCCGCTCCGCGCGAGGCGTGGCTCGTTCGACAGGCGCTGTGAAATCTCGGATAGGCTGCGTACGGTAACGATTGATATACCGGATGAGTGTCTAAGAGATTGGGACAAGGTGGTAGTGGTGGCGCCCTAGTCTCCGCGCACGTGCTTGGCAGTTGGCATTCTTCTCGGCTGGCCAGCTCACCACCAGAGGCCAACCGACACAGGCAACGGAGCAGGATCGATCCTCGATGGCAGGTCTTGACCGGCTTCCACAAAGTCGTTCGAAGATCCCAACGCCGCCATTGCAGTACGCAGAGTACATCCTGCAGAAGAGGGCGAGCAGACGCCTGCAGGGACAAAGACGCCACGGGGTTCTACGAGCTGCGCTCTCTGAGCTCGGAAGGGATTGACGGGTGGGCGACACCAAGGTTGCCGTGGACCACTGAGCCTTAGAACATCGTGTCGAATGGACGCAAGCAGCGACCCAGCTTCCTTCCGTGGTCTGATCAGCGTGGTAGATTGAAGATCGTCCCCGCTACGAAGCTGTGACGAGTCGGCGACGGACGATGTGGTCGGCAAGTTTCGTGAACCCTTTGTCTTGCTGAGTGGACTTGGCAGGGGAAAGGCTTTGACGAACAAGATAGAAGTCTATGTCCCGAGACAGGTGATGGAAAGGTCAAGCTGATGTGGCACAGAAGCTGAAACATGTGTCCTCCACGAGAATATGTATGAGGTCGTACAATGCTGAATCAGTTCGTAATGGGTTTGAGTTTACTAGACACCAGCGACGAAGAACAGTGACTAAAGTCACCCTGCATAACTCTGTTCGCTTCCAAAGGGACAGTGCGACGCATGGTCGTTCCTTACACGTACATACAAGCAGAGCAGAAGACTCCCAACTCCACGACGAGGGGCGATGCAGCGCTCATTGAGGGAATCCCCAATATTGATCTCCCGATACCGTGAAGAATGTCCACAATTTCCAACACTCCAAATGGCCAAATCTCCTATACCTTTTGCCCATGCATGCGTGTTATACTTTCCTACCGATGCCCAAAAATTTCCATACCGTCCATCTCCTCATCACCCTCTTCCGCATCTCCAGCATAGTCTTCGTCATCCATACTCTCATCGCTATCTTCACTCTCGCCGTCATCGTCTTCCCAGTCGTCGGCATCATCGTTTCCGTCCTCCTTTCTGCGCCCCTCGACGTGCCCGACATCAGCCATCACGGCATCGTTCTCGGTGTCTAGACGTTCAAGGTAGTAGCGCATGGGCGACAGCGACCTGCTGACGCGCTGGAAAATCTGGTAGGGCAGACTGGGCCGGCTCTCTTCGGCGGTGACTGGTCGTTGAGCGTCGTCATCTGCGGTCAGGAAGTACGAGCCAGTGGTTCTTTGGACCGGCCGACGTGGCGGGGACGTGGGATCTATGGCCGATTCTACTCGCTCCGTGTTGTTCGGCGCCAGGCCGATGATCGCCTGGCGGTCTGCCACCACTGCAGGCGCCGGTTCGGGCGCGATTTGGCCATTTGGGCCACTCAGCTTGATTTCGTTCGTGTTGTACGAATCACACGTGGTGCATTTGTTGCCAAGCCAGTGATATCTCGTCCAGCCCTTGCCGCCACAGTCGTTGCAGCGGACGAATGCTTTGGTCTCTGCGTACTGCTCTGGCATTGGCTGTGTTTCGATGGCTTGGTCCAGCTTCCGCCACTGCAGCTCCATGTTCACGGCGCTGCGATTGCAGAAAGGACAGCGGTAAGCGGTTTCCATGTATTTGACATGACATGCGGCATGCATGTAATGGCCGCAGGGCATGCTAACGACGGGAGTGCTGGAAGTGAAGAGGTAGGTGGCGCAGATGGGACAGTCGCAGTCTGTAGCGCGCTCTATGCAACGATGAGAAGTAGCGAATGATATGGAGATGCAGACGTTGCAGCGCTGCACATGTTGGTTAGCTCGAGTGCGCCGAAGGATTGATATGAACGATTGCAGATCACGTTACGTACTTTGCAATGCACGAAATCCTTCCCGAGCCCTTCTCCTCTCCTGCAGATCCCACAGTCTGGGCAATGATATATTTTCTTTTGCGCATCATCGTCCCAGAGTTTGCATATATCGCAGTAGTACCACGCCGCCCGTTGCCCGCATTGCTTGCATTCCTCTCCCGCTGCTTGAGGTGTCCCACAAAGCATGCAGAACATGTGCGCTGTCCTTGTGCGGTTGAGTTGGTGATCTGTATGAGGGTCCTCATCGTGGCAGTGACGGCAAGTATACCACTTGTGGCAGTCGAAGCATTGTATTTTGACATTGCGCTTGTAGTGAGCGCAGCCTAGGGACGGTTCTTCTTCATCCGAAGAAGATGAGATCGGACTGGCTGTGGAAGGGTCCCGAGGAGGTTTTGGGCAGTACGTCGGTGCTCGGTCTTGTGGTGTAAGGTTGTATTGGGTTTCTGGGTCGAGCAGCGATGATACAGAGCTGGGCGAAGACGACTGCATCTCCGCCTCAGTTCCAGATAACGTGGATGCAGGCGTATGGAGCAGGTTTGAATTTGACGGGCTTGATGGAGAGGTTGCGCGGAGTATATGAGCCTGACTTGCATGGTACTCCTTGGTCATCAGCTCGTGCATCATCCTCGCCATCTCCTCGTTCGATCCTCCCGTCTGCCGTATTATGTGTATCTGGTGTCTCAGCATGCGCATCCCATCGTCCTCCGGTAGCGACCCAGACATGAGTGCGGTATTGTATCCTCCTCCTGTTTCTCCAGTAGATCGCGGTGTGCCTGTGCTAGTACTGTGTGATCGTACGTCCTGGCTGCTCACACTGCCTCTTGCAGAGGCTGCCGAACC
The DNA here is from genome assembly GCA_005059845.1 of Cryomyces minteri. Lineage (NCBI taxonomy): Eukaryota > Fungi > Ascomycota > Dothideomycetes > Cryomyces > Cryomyces minteri. Next base: position 14,925 of record NAJN01000141.1, read on the forward strand.
TAGCGTGTCCAAAGAACGGAACCGTCCTGGTATTCCGTAAAGCGGATTCTCGGACATCTCATCTTCTGGAGCAAGGTCTGGGAAGGATGTCGAGCTCTCGTCGTGTGGGGCTGGCGATTCAGTGAAGGGCGGCGCATGCCGACGGTCCGCGTTGTTGTGGCTCGACTCATCCTCCTCCTCCTCAGCGACCGTCGACGTGTCTATCGAGTGGTGGTAGACACGCTCTGTTCTTGGGATGTCGCCGTCGCCTTCGTTACTACCTGCGTCGTTACTCGGGTCCACCACTGGTGCTGTCGCTATCGACGCAGCATCTGCGCCTCTCGATCTGACCCCAGCTCTGACATGTGACAGTCGACCGTCTGCCGGGGTGGCAGTATCGCTGTTCGTCCGGGAGGCGGAGAACCTTCTTGCTTGGCGGACGACAGGCTCTATAAGAAAGGAGGAGATCAGGCCGCTCATTTGCGATGTTTGATGTGTTTCCCAGCAGTCGGAGAAAACATTTGGTTGTTTATGAAGTTGGAACTGCCACCAGCTTGAGTTGCAAGCGCTATGGCCAAGCTATGACGAAGCTGGCCGAGGCAACGATCTTGACGCCTTCACTTCGTTGCAATGCAATCATCAATACCACTTCTGAGACGGAAGTAGGTGCTTGATACGAGGCTTGATGGTTTCAAGATGTCACGCCTGTCCGTTCGATTTTCTGTTCGACAAGAGCTGACAGCCTAGGGTCTAACTCTTTCTTCGTTCTCATCTACCTACTCAGATGTCGCTACACGTCAGGAATCCATTCGTCAAACATGTTTTCGAAGCACCAGTTCGAGTTTGTGTCGAGGCGCAAGACATGGTGGCCATCATAGGTCCCTCCAACATAGGAGATCCTTGCCAACACCAGATCTTCTGATGTCAAGTCTACTTGCTCGATAGCTATGCCCCTGGGTTTTAACTTGATGCGAAGAGACGTTGGGTAGACGCTGACAGAGCCAGACATTTGGGCATATCGTTTCGTGGTTGTTGCCCTCCACTTCACTACAGATCCATATCGTCATCATCATCGCTCGCATTGCCTGCATACCCATTCTCCCGCTCCTCAGCCTCGCTTTCCTTTCTGGCTTGCTCCCGTGATGCACCGATCCTCCTGTAAATGACAACCGTCAGTGCCTCCCCTCCGCAGTCTGCAACAAAGTTCTATTCATCGGATGAGACTTACCTCAGTCCATCAATCACGCCTCCAATAAACGCCCTTCCCTCAGCAACTTCCATGCCGCCGACTCCGTTCATCTTCACACCACCTCCGGCATCCAGCACCTCAACACCCTTCCTCACCTTTGCCATTCGCACCTCTCTCAGATCACGCAACAGCCTCCTTACTTGGTCGGGCTCCTCGAAATCGTCGGGCGCCACTTCCAGCAGTAGGTTTCCCATCTCAAGCCAATGATACGGTAGGGCGTCTGCGGGCGCGGAGGCGGTGGAGGAAGGAAGAAACGGTGGAGATACAGGCGCAGTGGTAGAGCTTGTGGGTGGTAAAGGGGGGGGCGGCGAGAAGGCGTCTTTTGAGTGCTCGGTCTCAAATTCGAGGATGGCTGTCAGGGAAGTCGGTAGGAGCCATGGCGGTGGAGAGATATTGGCGCGGCGTTGACGCTTGAGGAGGAGGGCGAGCCAGAGAGGCAGGGTAGTGCGGTGAGGTGGTTGAAGGGCAGGTGTTGGTCCCTGGGGTGAGACAGAGGCTCAGTCAACAAGCTGCTTGGTTCAAGCGTACAGTTACTAGAGACACAAGAGGGATCGTAGACATACTATGCGCTACCGTCCTCGGCGGGGTCAACTCACTCCTAGCAGTTCGAGTCCTTCTAGACGCTGGCGGGGTATGACAGTCACGAGCTCCATCTCGCAAAGAAAGGCGACCTCCGAAGGCGTGAGACCGGGCGGTAATGGCAAAGCCATGGCTGGTGGGCCGAGACGTTCTCAGTAAGGATGCTGAAGTGGGATGGAAGCATTGATGTTGTGAGCACCCGCGTAGCGACGGACGCTTGGGCGTGTGTGGCTGCGGTTAGAATTCTGGCGGCGCCGGTTCCGCGCGTCTCTACCCGTCCTCATTTGGTTTGCTAGAAGCCAGGTTCGATATATTGCCGGATCCACGAAACACCAATATGTTGACTATATGGCATGCTGTTGCTCCTGTAGCCATCACCGCACTTGGGCAGCTGAGTTGGCTGTGGTTAGACAACGTATCTACCATTGTGCCGGACCCGTACCTTGTGAGTGAGTTCCAATACGACACAAAATGCATGTCTTGGCTTACCATTGCTCTTCTCCTTAGGACGAAGTGTTCCATATCAGGCAGGCTCAGACGTACTGTGCTGGGGACTTTGCACGTTGGGATCCGAAGATCACCACACCTCCCGGACTGTAAGGACGTTAGAAGCTCTATGTTGCTGTATTTTGACCCGAAATCAGATATGTCCTCTCATATGCTATCTTCAAAGTCACTGGCAGATGCAGCACGTTTGACCTTCGAGCTCTGAACTTGTTTCTGATGTTGGGTGCCTACCTGGTGACTCTCATGATCTCCACCGAGCAAAGCAGCAGCACGCAACAGCAGGTTGAAAGCAGGGCCATCTCAAGGATCAAACGCGACCACCGGCCTTCGCAGCATTCGTGGGTACAGGCTACGTTGTATCAGGGTCATACCGCTTTGAACGTTGCTCTCTTCCCGCCACTGTTCTTCTTCTCTGCGTTGTACTATACTGACGTCGCCTCTACCCTTCTCGTGCTGTTGAGCTACTATCATTTCATCAAGTCCTATCACGATGGGGGTCCAGGATTAGTGTCCAACGTACTTACTGTGCTTTGCGGTACAACTTCATTGCTCTTCCGGCAAACAAACATCTTCTGGGTCGCTCTTTTCCCTGCAGGCCTTGCGGTTATTGGGGCTCTGAAGGACATGACCACGAAGCAGAGGGAGCTGGGTAGAGCGAGGTCCAATGCGTTGTCTGAAGTACTGAGGGCCAGCTGGGAAGACTCGGTTGTGTACGACGTTCCTGTACAGAATGCTTGTGTCGAAGGTGACCTTCAATTGGTGCATTTCATGAAGGGCATTCACTCAAGGAGTATACAGATTACATGAAGGTCGTACTCTCACTCGCCGTGACTACGGTTAGAAACGTCCAAACAGTCTTCAAAGTCTTGGTCCCGTACTTGACGATTCTCGGCATCTTCGGAGCCTTCGTCCTGTGGAACGGTGGCGTTGTTCTTGGTAGGAGTCGCTCCACCGATATTCGCATACATAACGCCCACTGACCGTTCCCAGGTGACAAGTCGAATCACATTGCAACTCTACACCTAACCCAGATGTTTTACCTTTGGCCCTATGTCACCTTCTTCTCCTTTCCACTCATCTACCCATACTTCTTGCAAGGCTTTATTGCGCTTATTGCAGGAGCTCCAACCGCTCGAAGCCTGGAGTTCTCTTCAGTTTTCTCTCGCAACCGTGTGTTGCCACGCTTCCACGTCGCAGCTGGTTTCCTTCTGGCCGCCTTGCCGGTCATCCATTTCAATACGATTGTACACCCTTTTACCCTCGCCGACAATCGCCATTACATGTTCTACGTCTTCCGCCTCCTCACTCGTTGTCCGGCAACGAAGTATCTGGCGGCGCCGGTGTACTTTGTCTGTGGTTGGGGTATCGTCCAGAGCCTCGGGGGCCCGCTGCGACAGATGTTCTCGGCAGAAAACCGTACCTCCGCAGGTTCTCAATTCAAGGCCAACAGGAGAGAGAGGGTGCTAAGCCGACCCAGCGAAGGCGAAAGTTGTAAGGTCAGCTTCGTCGTCGTCTGGCTGGCCACGACGGCGCTCACTCTTGTTACTGCGCCGCTCGTAGAACCGAGGTATTTCATTCTGCCATGGCTCATGTGGCGGCTTAACGTGCCGAGTCCGGCGAGCTCCTCTCTCCTCAAGGGCAAAGGGGAGAGCGGCGCATCTGCGAGTCAAACCAGCAAAGGTTGGGCGGAGATGAAGAGTGTGCAGTGGTCGAAGCACGATCATCGCCTTTGGCTGGAGACGGCATGGTTTTTGATTGTCAATGCGGTCACTGGACACGTCTTCTTGTATCGGACATTTGAGTGGCCGCAGGAGCCGGGAAGGGTGCAAAGGTTCATGTGGTAGATGGATCGCTGCGGGAGGCAAATCAACCGTGGCTGACTTAGCTGACATGTTGCACCAAGCTTCTGTGAACTCGCTTTTCAACGTGCGGTCCTGGTCTTTTGGACCAAGGGCCTCTGTCCGGTTGAGGTCTGTCGATCGGTACCAATTCTACATTCGAATACATTATCCTGCTGACAACACTGCAATGAGAGGCATAGCCGACTTCACATTTGGTGCTATTACTGGGGGTTGTCCGACATCGAATCCTGCAAGGATGTCTGCGTTGCCATGTCACATGTGGATGACGCATTGTGCGTGAACGACCTGAGTGAGGCTGCAAAAAAGCAATCGTGTTCAGCGCCCCGTTGCGCCTGGTGAGCGCTGCCTATGCACTCCATCCAATGGTTAGCCTTCGGTCGTTACCAAGGGATCCACTCGACGCGGCTGCTGTGTAGATCCCTGGCTGCAATTGCACAATTGGATTGCACGAGCCCGCAAGGCATACGAGCCGCCCGTTGCATGCGTTTTCAGGGTACTTTTCGTCGCTTCAAGCTTGTCCCGCTCTGTGCTTGGAGTAGAGGGTTACACAGCGCTACAAGCGTCCCACTGGTCCGCTATAGCCGTGAATTGGAGCGCAAGATCTACTTCTTTTTAAGATTTACTTGAGCCGACGTCCTCTCGGACTGGCAGCACGCGACCTGAAGTCGTTTCTTCTTGTTCCAGGCAACAGACCAACTATCTAACAGTTAGATAAGACTCGTGCGAACGTTTGTGAGCGATTTTCGAGACTGACAAAGACATGGAGCGTCGTTCCTCAAACATGATAGAATGGACCCACAGTTTCCATTACCATATGTCGAGCGCAAAACGCCGCGTCCACGTTCTAGGCTACGGGAGAGGGGAGACACAGGTGCGGTTGAGGATGGTGGCCGGCCCAGATATCACCAGGTGTATGTGACACAGTGGCAGTAGGGGTGGAGAAATCCAGTCGACCGAAACTCTAGCCGCCGCAGCTGCGTTTGCCAGGGGATTGGACGCACGACTTGAGCTACTCGGGCCTTCCACACCTGTGCAGGACCGGATACCGTGAATCTCTTTCTTGGATCCGCGCAGATCGCACACTACCTCACCTTGCGATACCAATAGCATGGTTTCCTGCGAGGCTAAAGCGAGGAGGAACGGACCAATCCGAAAGGATCGGGTCGCTGCCCGCTTGGCTACCCGAGTAGGTGGTGCTAGGGAGGTGAAGGCAACCACGCAGCCTAGGTAAGATTGCGAGGTCACGGTCGACCATGCAAGTGAGAGGCGAAGCTTTGCAGCCACGCCGGCGGCAGATGGGCAGGCGCTCCAGCATCACGGAGTCGTCGAACTGTTGTATAGGTGACGGTGACAGGAAGCTTCCCTGCGCAACATACAGTGGCTCGACTTGTCAGCGGTGCCCGCTTGGCGTTTGTCGGTCTGGAGGATACTTGCATACCAACTCAGTCGTGGGTGGAGAAAGCCGGGCGCCAGTAGGCGAGCCAGGAGCGACGTGCTCGACGAGTGTTCAGACGACAACGCTGTCCGCTAACTGCGGGCAGCCCAATCACGCTCCAGAAGCACTGGTCGCCAGCGGTTCCCATGCCGCCGACGGGGCTAAATCCTCTCACCAAGCCGACTTCGTCCTAAGTCGGCGTGTGCAGCGCAAGCGCGTGTGGTAGGCCGTTGCAGCAGCATATACATCCGCCTTCTCCCACTTTCCTGATGCTTTCTGCAACTTCGCACATCCACCGACGCCGTCCATGTTGTGCTCACACTGCACTCCGGTCTCAAGCGCACCCACGCGCGACTGTTCGTCTAATCTCCGATCTGTTACTTAGCCGAACCGGAGAGCACTGACGTATGCTCGAAACACAACGGCTCAACAGAACGGCTGCAGACTGATGTGAAAGAGGAGGCAGCAGAGACCTTCGATTCTTTTGTTCCTGGCGTGCGCAGCCCGCAGATTTAGCGCGCCGCAGTGTCAGCCTGTTGTCTTCCAAGTGATTCATCGGCGCCAAGGAGTGTACGCAAGCTTCAGAAATGTTACCAGACGACTGGATCGTTGTGAATAGTACATTTGTGTACTAGCCTTGACAGTCTGCAAAAAGAAAACGCCAAGTCCGCGTTAGTTGGTACGGGCCGTTGAGAAGCAGGATTTCGAAGAATACGCGGGGTTTGGTTGTACGATTCGAGTCAGTCGATGGTGATTTGAAGGACGCTGTCGTGAAACCCCACAGCAACCATGACTACGGAGCAACTTAGGACGGTTGAAGATCAGGGGCTGCCGGCCAGCGGGCGTGGCTTCTATGATAAGCCGCATCAGGCTGAGGTGATGAAACATGGCTTTACGGCTGTGAACAGTCTCAGCTCTCCACCAGTACCCTTTCTTTCTGAAGAAGGAGTCAGACAGCATTATCTACCCTTCCGCGAAACAATCAAACTACAGAGCCCAAAAACTCGGCCGATGCGTTCGCCTTCTGCTGTGCTTAAAGCTGTCGAAACAGGCCATGTATCCATGGATCGTAGAGAAGAGACTACGAATGGCAGTCCTAGGAGGCGGAGACAAAAGTCTGATATTGAGTTGGATGCTGTGCCAGATACGCACCAGCCTAATAGCACACAAACGCATCCAAAGAAGAGGCGCAGAGAGACTCGCGACTCCGGTGACGGAGATGGATCAGTTGGTGACATCGGTCAGCCTCTACAGCGACAGCAGCACTCAGGAGCAGACGAGCCAAATCATTCCTCGACCATGCAACTGGACCGCTACCACCGTGAAGCGAGTCCGAGTGAGCAAGAATGGGATGGTCGTGAGCATGCAAATGGGGACGAAGACGCGGCTCTTCGCGGTGCCCTCACGAAAGAAGTACGGTCTGCAGAGTCTCAACGGCATGACCATCAGCACCTAGAAGGCAACGACGAAGCGCGTCGTCGCGATGCTATCTCGATAGAGAGCGAGAGCTCAGAATCCCGGCAGTCCGACAATCGTACCGCAACTCCAGAAGGAGACCTTAGCGGGAAGAAGCAGCAAGATCAAGGAAAGGACAGAGTGCCAATAGCAAGAGTCGAGGCAGAGAAAGGGAGGAAAAAACGGGTAACGATGCCTCGATCTCTTTCTTGACGCCTTTCTAACACAAGGTATCTAGATCTTTAGCAACCGTACGAAAACAGGCTGCGGTACCTGCAGAAGGCGTAAGAAAAAGTGCGACGAGAACAAACCTGCCTGTAGGCGCTCTCTCGGTTTTTCCATCTCGGAAATGTTCCTTGACCAACAATCTAGGTGACAACTGTACTCGTGGTGGTTTTACATGTACCGGCTATGCCCCAAAGACAGATTGGTCGAAAGGGCCTGTTCCCAGGACTCAGCCAGTACAAATACAAGCGAAGGGAGGATATGCCGGTTCTGGTGGATACAACACGTGCGTTGTAAATACTGCTTCGGCCGAGCAGGAGTTCGTGTATTGCTACGACTGACATCCTCACAGCACAGTGTATTCGAGAGGCGATAGCACCAGAGCCTATGCCAATATGACCGAGAATGAGCAGAGACAGACAGACCTACGAGCCGCTTGGTCACTGAGTGTAAGGCTTGCCAATCCTACTCGTCTTTCCGAAAATCCTAATTTGCCTGCGGCTGGGCGACCGTTGAGCTGATCGTAATTGAGCAGAAGGAACATCCTGATGTACCATACGGGACGCCGTCCCACACTGCGTTCACTCGCAGTTCTCATCCTGGTCAAAGGTGTGTACATTCCCTCGGCCTGTGTTCGTGTATCATTCAGGCTAGTGTTGTGTGCCAACTGTAAGACTGACAACCGCTTGCAGCAGCGTTGAGGACTCACGCGCCGCCGTTGCAGCAGCTGCAACAGCACAGCTTGCCTTGCAGCATTCTTCCGAGTATCCTAGGCCAAGCACCTCCCAGCTTGATAGTGAGAGACGAAGGATGTTAGCTGGCCAAGAATTCCTTCGATTCTGCACCCAACTCATGGACGATCGTGACAAATGCACCACCGCGCTCTGGCGCTTCAACAATGCCGGAAGTCCCAACCAGGGCGTAATGGGTGTACTCACGCGAGACGACCGTGCTCGACTTTTCCGCGCCATCATGGAGCCCGAGCATTTACGCAACCCAGATTCATCCGATTGCCCCTTTGGCAGGGTAGGTGAGAGCGTGTACGTTCAAGCACCTTTCCATTGCGACTATGGTTACAACATCCATATTGGCAACGAAGTCGACATCGGTCCCAATTGCACAATCAACGACCCTTGCACTGTCACAATCGGAGACAGATCCGTTCTTAGCCAGAATGTCAGGATCTGCGGGATCAAGATGAACGAAGACTATCGCAGGCGCAATGAAAGCCAAGGTAGAGTAGCTGTGGGGATGCCAGTAACCATCAGAAACGATGTGTTCATTGGCTGTAACGTCACGATCATGCCTGGCGTAGTCGTAGGGGAAGAGAGCTATGTAACTGAAGATAGCCTGGTTGTCGCCGTAAGTGACCCGTTCCCGTATCCCTACAACGCTTGACGGAACGGTGGGCTGACTAAGGCTGTGATAGAACGTGCCACCTCGCACACTTGTGAGCGGCCGTCCGGCGCAGATTGTGCACGGCATTGATTTGCGGTCGTCCCGCGAGGTTTATCCACCTACGGGCCCGCCCAAAGACTTGGCGAGGTGGACGCCGAGACCGCCTGAACCAGGCCGACAGCGGGATTACTCGGGTCAAATGGACGTTGATTGAAGACGATGATGTCTGGGAAAGATGCCACTGCTAGAGTGACAACACTCGGCGCCAGTATGTCTCTGGATACTGGCGGCCATCGTCAGCCTGCAGCTTCCGAAACTGTCCGCTTTGAACATGGATTTTTAGACTCACATCCAGCGACTTCAAGTTCGGACGCGGCGAACCTCGAAGCATCAGAGACAACTCACCCATTGTTCACTGAGACTTCGATTGTGTACACACTTCGTATACCCTCACTGGAGGATACTGAAATTATTCTGTACGTATCATAATACCAGAGCAAGGCATGGCTATATGCATGCGTTTCCGGGGCAGAGGAGCACGAAGAACGAAGGACCTTCTTTCTTTCTTTCTGTCTATCTTACAAGACGTTCCCTAGTCAGTGCATGCACCAACACCTCGTTTGCTTGTGGTCTTTCATTTGCTGTCCACTGGACCCGATGTTGTTGCTCTCATCGCCTTCATGGGTTGGTGAGCACTTTGACGGGCATGCTACGCCGCACGCATGTCTCTGGTGCCTGTCCGTTTGCATGCACTCCGCCGCGCAAACTGACAGGCAACAAAGGTACGCGTGCGGCTCAGCATATCTGACTGCATGGTCGTGGATTGCTAGCTTTGGGAACATTCGGACTTCTTCTAAACCACATTCCCCCAAAAGCTCACACTTCCTTGAGCCCAACTCCTCCCCCAAACCACCGCAAAGCATCCTTGCACACCTACCGTCTGCTGCGTGTTTTGCTTCCTTTCTGTACGCCGGCACCGTGATCGTGATCACCATGGACAACCACAGATCCCTCTCACAAGCTTTCGACAACCTCACCCTCGCGGAACGGGCGAACTCCTTCTTCGCGCGCTTCCCCACCTTCGCCCTTGACTCAACCGCCTTAATCGATGATGAGTTCGACCGCCTAGCCACAGAGCAGGGATGGGCTCGCAACTCGACACCGTATAGGCGCAACCGCAACCGCTGCCTGATAGAGGAGTTCGTGGCCCGTTTCGGAACGGTTGGAGGCGCGTCGAAGCTGGAGAAATGGCAGGAGCTCTGCGACGAGGTCGGCATGGAGGATGTCCCCAACAGCATCACGCAGTGCAAGAAGGTACGAAGATGCGGAACGCGGCCAACTCCCTTCCATCCCTTTTGCGGCCCACTTGCTCTGACCGGACACGGCTGATGGATCCAACCCTAGGCGCTCAACTCCGTCAATGTCAACTTGGTCGACCTCATCAATGCCCGTCGTGCGGGCGAGTCAGTCAAGTGCTTCCGCACGCGCAAGGAGTTGGTGACATATACCCGAAAGACACCAGGCAAGATCTTCCCGAAGGAGTTGGCGAAGCAGGATGGATTCATTAGGGCTCTTCTCGTACAACTCTATTAGACCGGTTATCATAGCGGGTCTCTTTGGGGGCTTGAGTTGTGTTCACTCCGATCTCTTCTGGTGCAGTCGCGAGCATAGGCCGCCTGGGATGGCGATGATGGAGGGCATGTAGTAGGTTGCCGGTAGACAGAAGGAGACAAGGGGTAGACAACGTGTGGGTTTCAAGGTCTCTTCTCGAAACCACACACTCGCTTGCCACGAGTCTTCGCACCACGCAACCCTAGCCAGTACTAGGAGCGACACCCTTGTGTCACAAGAGCTCGTGTAGTCTGAGTAAGAGCCAGCAGAAGAATCAGTACCGGACTGGTGAAGGGGCGTGCGTGTGTCAGGCAATGGCCAGCAGCACAAACAGCACCATCCGGCACGAGTCGAGCGACTCGTTTGAAGTCTGTGGTGGTCCTGCTCCAAAACCGTGCTCTGCGAATTCTTGATTCGTGCCAACAGTCGTGCAATTCCTTGCAGTGTTGCTTGGCCTCGTTCCTTGTATTCCACTTAAGTGGGAGACTAACTCACTGGAGGGCCTATACGTTGTTGATACAAGTCTCTGTGGTGCAGTGGTGGACTCTCGCACATTGTGTAGCACTGACTTGAGGGCGCTGTAGTTGCTTCTGCTATGGGCCGTCGCTTGACGTTTGCGAGCTTCTTCATGCAGCAGATCTCCTTTCGCTGCTTCTGTTGCTCCAGCCACAACAACGCGGTGCTGTTCGTACTGCTGGCTATCGTCGCGCACTGCGAAGAGTTTTGGGGAGATGAATGTGTAGGTGCCTCTCCACTGCCACGACCAGTGATCCGTGGTTTGTGAAATACAAGGCCAATCTGATAGCTCGATACTTGGACGATGACCAGATAGTTCTGTTGACTTTCTCTGGTAGGGCCTAAGCACGCAGTACTACCTCATCACTGGGCGGTCCCCCACTCGAGCATATACGACGGTGACCATAGGTGACTTTGCGGACAGCGTGTTTGCATATGTGTCGAACGTTGTTTTGTCCAGATCTGGACGAACGCCTCCAATGTTCGTGAATCAGTCAAGAGTCCGCCTTGGTGGCAGTGCAAGAAGCGACGCCTCAGGGTTCCGCGGCTGTGCTTGTAGGATGCCGTGTCGCCGTTTCAGGCACCCTGGAATGCGGGCAGCTAAAGCCTACTGTGTGGTGACGTTGGGCATGCCAGGTAACGAGCCTGCTAACGGTGGCCCAAGACTGTAGAACCCGATGGACGTGAGGTCCTGTTCGCTGTTTCATTCGCTACCTACCTCGTTCTGCTGGAAACCTAACGCTGGCGCGGCTGCAAGGCAAGGTAGTCGAAAGCAACATGAACATTGAGGTATTAATAGAGCGCCCTGCAGAAGCTTTGCTGAGTTCAGAAACGTGACTTCCGTAGCCGTCCGTCGGCGTGGGATTGTCCCTACCGTGCCTTGCTCTACCTCAGCTGCCCTGGGCCTCGATATCATTCGACGACCTGAGGGAGAACTCTCCGCCTCATCAAGCTGTGGGGGTACGAGATTAGATAAGGCATCGGGGATCGCATCCGCGACTCATCGCGCGCGTTGCGCTGCCTTCTCGCTGGCAGGCGCTGTTGTTTGGGACTCACCACCGGTCCTCTGGCGCATCCATCACTAGGCGGACGTCTTTCGCAGAACCACAACTGGACATCGCCACGAGCAACATCGAGGGGGAACAGATCGATCTTGGCCCGTTATCAGGAGTTCCTCGGACCCTCTGCGCCAGAAACACCCTCTCTCTACCCGCCGTTTCAGAATAGCCGCCGAAGCACCTCAGCCTATTCCTGTCGGTGCTGCGCCCGCCTGGTACCCACGCTTCTGGTCTCCCGTTCACCTGTCTCCGTTCACGGCCAGCGCGTCTACTGACGACCCTCGTCCTCGAACAGTCAGCAAGTACCGTTTCAGCCTCGTGTCGACCTACCCGGCGCAAGGCCACAGCCCCCTCCACCCTTCATGGTCAAAGCTTGACTTCTTCACACCGAAAGAAAGCATCAGCTTCTGCATCATGGATAGCCAGCAGCGTGGACGGTCCCCTTCTGCTGGGCAGGGGAGTCGTATAAGGCATACCCCATCTCCCTCGCAGCATGGTGCCTTCAACCAAAACTTCAACAGCCAGAACTTCGATCCTGCGCTGTCAGACAACTCGACCCTCTTCGACAATACCTACACATCACAGAGCCAAGCACCCTTCGACTTGTCTTCCCAGTACCTGGACCTGGACCCAAGCCAGCAGCAGCAGCATCAGTACGCGCAGCAACAGTCGACCCTGGCGGATCACACCTTCCTCCAGGCGCAAGGGATACCGCAGCAAAGCTCCGCAGGTCCACAGTTCGAGCAGCAAGGCAACCACTTCACACAGAATACCTTCGACTTGGGCGAGCAATCGGGTTTCAACGACGAGTTCAATGTCCAGTTCTTTCAAGGCAACAACCTGAATCAAGACCAGTCGATCGATCCATCCTTTCTTCTCGATCCACAGCTGTTGGCAAATCAACAGCCTCCAAGCCAGCCAGTTGATCCTTCGGAACTCCTACTCGATCAGATGGCAACTACACACCACACATCACCAACGCCTCCTCACCTACTCCAACAACCACAAATGCGGCACCTTTCAGCTGGTAGTCCTCACGTGTCGCCAGGACTGCAGCAAGGTGGTTTTCCCTCCGGGGTTTATTCTCGGCACACTTCGTTGACTCTCGATCCTTCCAGTGCAGCGTTCCTACAAGGACAAGGCACAGAATGGGGAGGGATGTCGTTTCGGGGTCACAGACGTGCGGCGTCTGACACCTTTTCCGATATATCATCGACGTCAGCACATCCATCACCGTATCTTCGCAACGCCGAACCTTTTGACCTTTCTGACCACTCCTCACCTATGATTCAGGCCCAAGACCCAGGCACACTCCATGATGCGCTCGGTCTTAGTCACTTCTCTCTTTCCGAAGGCCAGCAAAGAATAAGCCCAGGTCACAGTCCTCATGCATCTCCACGCTTGATTCCGCAGCAACAACAGAGCTTGCCTCCGTTCATGGCTGCGAACAACTTCGGCCTATCTCCACAACTCAACCAATACAATGGCCCATCCGGGTTCGACCTGTTCCCTGGTCAAGGACAGGAGCCGTTCCCTTCGCTACATCAAGGCAACGGGTCCACCGACTTTGGCCAAGCTGACCAGACCTCCCCGCCTGAAATTAACATTGAGTTTGCGCCGCCTTCACGTCAACCAAGCTTCGAACCGCCGAAACCGCAGAATCATGAGGACACGCTTAGCCCGCCGGAGAGGAGTAAGCCACTATCACGCACAAGCTCTTCCCGCAAATGGCTAACAGTAATGCCAGCTCGCAGCAGAAATCGCACACGCGCAAAGTCGGATCCATATGCCGGCTCTCGCTCTACGACTCCAGGTAGCAGTAGAGGCCGATCACCTTCGCTTCACGTACCAAAACCCGAATCTGCAAATTCTCTCTCACCTCTCGACAACATCCCTGGTCCACCTTCTCGGTCCCCATCTCCCTCTAGCAATGGCAAGTCAGGCATCCTCCGCCGCTCTTCCACTTCATCTATCCCTGAACGCGACTACATCCTTGATCTCGCGGATCCGACTCGACCTAGTTCGGAAACGAAGAACGGCCGAACTCAGAAGCACCCCGCGACCTTCCAGTGCGGCCTCTGCCCGAAGCGATTCACACGCGCCTATAACCTCCGCTCGCATCTTCGCACACACACCGACGAACGACCGTTTGTCTGCACCGTCTGTGGCAAGGCTTTTGCAAGACAACATGATAGAAAGAGGCATGAAGGTCTCCATAGCGGGGAGAAGAAGTTTGTGTGCCGCGGTCAGCTGAAGGGCGGCGCACAACGGGGCTGCGGTCGACGCTTTGCACGCGCGGACGCTTTGGGGCGTCATTTCCGCTCCGAAGCCGGCCGGGTCTGTATCAAGCCTCTGCTCGACGAAGAAGCAGTAGAGCGGCAGCGTCTCTGGATGGAAGAGCAACAGATGGCCCAACACGCGGCTGGCATGGCCGGCATAGCACCTCAGCCGATGATGATGCCAAACGATCCCTTCTCTGTCCTTCCCGCAGCCTTACTGGCGCAGTATCCAGACCTCGCCAACATCCAATGGACCAACACAGGAAACTTGCAGTCCGAGGAGATGGACGAGGACATGAGCGGCCGCAGCAGCTTCGACGCCAGCAGCGGTGGCGAATGGCTCGACGACGTTAGCGAGAACGAAGCATACGGCAACGCACAATACGGCGGCAATGGAGGGTGGAATAGGGAGTAACTTAGCGATATCGAAGGACGGCATAGCTGAGTCACAGTCACGACTTGGAGCTTTTGCAATTCACGGCGGCTTCGTTCTCATTCTCTGGGTGGATGACTTGGGTTTTAGGTCGTCGGACTGGCAACACCTTGTAGGTGCGTCTGGGTGGAGAGAGTATAGAATTGCGCTTGTTGCGTTCCTGTCGCTTTGCTTTTCTGCGTTCCTTACGACTTGATACCATTCCCGTTCTGTTGGGGCAGCGTTCACTAGCGACTTCATATTCGCCAGTCTCGTCTGCCATTCGTTCATGATGCTACCTTGGATTCCAAACTTCCCAGGAGAGCCACTCTACACTGCAGTGACGTGACGAAAACCGTGAACAACCTCCGACAGCGCGTGCGGGTACCCGGTGCAAACCGTGTACGGGCAAAGTCGAGAGCGTCCCTGGATCCCTTGACGTCAGACACCGAGAAGGGCCGTGAAGTTTCTCGGGAGCATGGAGGCACCGTGTCCGGCGGCTCCAGGGCCGGAGAGAGCTGTGAGACACGCCGTTCCCACATGGAGCATCGTGAGCCGGTGGCAGAGGCGGGCGAAGGCTCGGTGGGGCTGCGCTATAGAGATGCCACTCAATCAACCCTGAGGCGGTCAGTCCTCTGAGACGTGGTACATCGACTCGTGCCCTGCTGGAAGGCACACACATTCTGCTTCTCTCATGTCCGTGTCACGGTTACGGTCACGGCTACGCATGTGAGAGTGTTGTGGCCGAGTGCAGAAGTGGAAAACAAAGCCCGGGAGACCACGACCTGGCCTGGCCGTGTGTTGCAGCCGCTTTGGCCACACATTATTGCGTGCTGGCGGCGTCCACCACAAGAAGGAACCTCGAAGCTGTCCCGCTCTCCACAGCAGAGCAGCATCATCACCGCTGCAACCTCTTCCACACCCCCTCCGACCCACGAGCACCCTCGACAACCTTCGTCTGCCTGTCAGTCATGAGCAGCGTAATCGCCAGTCAACCATTTCTTGCTCCCCACCTCCTACGCAACTCCCACCTCTCGCCCTCTCCCTCCGGTAGGTTTCGTCCATGGCGTCGAGTGTCGGCCACACGGTGCTAACATCTCACTCCTGCACGCAGATCTCTCCAGCCCGTTCACCATGTCCGGCCGGAAGCGGAAAGCAGACGACGACCAGAACGACGACCGCATGTCCACGTCCCCAAACTCCTCGCCCACTGTTGCCAATCGGCCACTGCCACTTTCCCTGCCCCGCCGCCAGGCCAAGCGGATGAGATCGAACGTCTCTGGCCGCCCCCTTCCACTTCCACGCTTGCTCGAGACACTCGGCGAAGAAGACATGCGAGGCCTGCTCCACTCCATCTGCGAGCAGCACCCCGACATCGGCGCCGAAGTCGTGGCCACAGCGCCGCGGCCGGACGTGCAGTCTGCCATCTCAGTGCTACAACGCTACGAAGAGTCGCTCCGGGGGTCCTTCCCCTTCGGCAACCGCCACACCTCCGACTACGCCTACAATCGGGTGCGGCAGCCGCTGCTGGACCTTCTCGACGCCATCAAAGACTTCACGCCGCACTTCCTCCCCCCTAACGAGATGCAAGCCATGACGTCGCTCAACTACCTCGACGCCGCCACGCACATCATTCACGGCCTGCCCACCTGGGACACGTACCAGCACAACCGGCACAAGGAAGAGGCGTACGACGACATGGGCCGTGCGTGGGCGCTCGTCATCAGGGAGGCGGCGCACCGCCCGGGCTGGATGCAGCTGCAGTACGGCGGTTGGGAGCAGAAGCTCGCGAAGCACAACGAGGAGTCGGGCGGCAGGATGCAAGAGGCTGTCAACGAGCTGCGGACGAGCTTGGGTTGGGGCGGAGAGGGCAGCACAATGAGTCCGGCTGCTGCACAGGGAGATGGCGGATCCATACGCCAGCAGCTGATGTCAGGGACCTACGGCGCCAACCTGCCCGTGCGCGTGGGGCCGTGGTGACGGGAGCCATCTACACGGGTCACCTGTCTCGTCACGACCCAGAATGCATCCCCCCAGGCACACACGGGGTGCATGGAGACGAGTAGAGTGCGGGTCAGGCCAAGTCGGGCTGCCACACTCCATCCAAACGCCCCTTCTGGCGTCCGCCACAGGTCACACACAAACATGTACGCTGGCTGAGCAGCACACCTTCTTCGCACGGCATGGTCCATCGGCGTCGTCCCCTTCCCCACCATATGTTTCTTCACCCATCAGCCATCCCCCCTTTTCTTTATCCCCCCCCCCCATCACGCATTGCATTGCATCTACAACCTCACAGGCAGAGACCCCTTCGGCGTCCTCGACGTCCGGGCACGGGAGGGCTTGGGCGTTATTTTTTTTGTTTTTCTTTTGGAGCCGGGCGTGTTGTTTTGTCTTTTGTGTTACGTAGAGCCGGAGTGGAGCGAGTCAGAGCGGAGACGGCCAGTCGCGGCTTCTAGATAGAGAGGAACGGGTTAGAGAAATGAGAGATGCGAATGGAGCTGCGCTGCCGTGCTGAAGATGGCGGTGCAAGACGCCGGGGCCGGAAGGCCGTGGTGCTGGTGGTGGTGGTGGTGGTGTGAGGAGCGTCGTAGCGGCCACCGAACGTCCGGATGGAGCAGAACGAGGCACGGGGCGACGGCCGGAAATGCGGCAAGCGAGTGCACCGCGGTGACGACGAGGGGCCGGGAGTGCGCGAATGGGGGACAGGTGGACAGAGCGAGACAGGTGTTCTGTTGCTCTTTCCGTTGGAGGGCTACAGCTGCTATCCCGCGCTACAGCTGCCATCCCGCTCTACAGCTGCTATCCTGCTCTACAGCTACTACCCGCACGCAATGACGAATCCTCCACCGCCCGCTCTCTCTCTCTCTCTCTCTCTCTACTCGTCTCCGAACAACGAGTCGATGCGCTGGGCCGCCTCGGCGTCCCTCCTGTTCGGCTGTGCCGCCAACCGGCCACACTCGGCCTCCCACATCTGCGCCTCGGCCTTGTGTCTCTTCGTCTCGGCGGCCCATCTCTGCGCCTCGGCCCTCGCCGCGTCGCGGTCCGCGGCCACCTTCTGGACGAGCTGCATGGCGCCGCCGAGCTGCGCGGCGACGACGGCGTGCCGCTTCTTGATCTCAGAGAGCACGTGCCGGTTCTGGGCGCCCATGTGCGACTGCTGCTTCAGGATGGCCTGCAGGTGCGCGGCTTGGCGCGCAATGTGCTTGTCCTTCTCGTCGACGATGCGGCGCGTGCTGTTCTGGCCGGCGGTGAAGGCGGCGGTGCACTGGTCTTGCACTTGGGCGGGAGTGAGGAGGGTTATTGGGGGCGTGGGGGAACAGCTCGTGGTGTTGTGAGTGAGCATGGCGGCCATCGTCTCGTCGTGGTTGAAGTTGGCTGCGAGGGGTGTTAGTTAGTGCTGTGTTTTGTAGGTGAGTGGACACGGTACATACTGTTAGCCTGCGGCTGAACGTAGCCGCTTGGGCTTATGTTGTTGCCGTTGAAGTTCACCGCGCTGCCGTTGAAGTCCATCTCGTTGCCGTTGAAGTTCGCTGGGTCTGTGTCAGTCCCAACCTTTGCGACGTAGGGAGATGGAATCATACCATTCGCCTCCAGAGGAAGGAGATCGCTCGGGTTCGTCACGTCGAAGTCGAAGTCGAAGTTGATTGCGTCAGCTGGAGTCGTGCCAGTCTCCTGCTGCGGAGTCGAAGACAATGCACCCAGCTTGGGGCAGTCCAAGTAGGCTGCGGGTTTGTCAGTTTGGGTTCTCGCAATGCCAGCACGTGATCTCCTACCGTCGATGTCCGCCATAGCGTCCGAGGAGAAGATGTTGCAATCCACGGTGCTCGGATAGTTGAAGTCGTTGTTCACGAAGCTCTGCGTGAGCGTCGAGCCCGTCATGCCTTCGTCAAAGTTCATTGCTCCAGCATCGAAAGTCATGTCGAAACTCGCCATCGTAGCAATATCCTCAGCGGTGCCGTTTTTCGCTTGTGAAGATGAGACGTGTAGAGACGAATTTGCTTCGCTTCCAGGAACAGCGTTTTCGAATGAAGCTGAGGGGAAAGGATTGATGAGTGTACTGCTTTCAGGAATGGCTTTTGCGCACGAAGAAGGTGGAAAAGGATTGGTCTGCGATCGAGGGAAGTGAGGTATTAAGGAGCCTTGAACAATCGGGGTGGCTGGTGAAGTCGCAGGTTCGGAAAAGCTGCTGCCATTGCGCTGAGTGAAGTGAGACCCTTCGCTGTTCCTACCGGAGGTACCGTCTTCTTTTGTAAAGTGAACTGTAGAGTTCTCGTTGAGTACGAAAGTTGTTGATGCTGCAAAGGGGCTCGGCTCTGCCCACGGAAAGACATACCTTGTCTCCTATCCCGAGAAACCTGAAGTGGTCCTAGCTGGCTCTCGGCGTCACCATGGCAAGCAGACCAAAGGTCGAGTAACTCAATCTCACGACCGGTAGCCCTGAGAATAGACTCGAGATCGCGCAACGGATTGTCAACCGAGTGGTATGGTGGAATGAGACCATGATGGTCGTTCGCTAGCTCACTTCCACCATGTTGTAAAAACTCCGCTCCATTCACTGAAGTGTTTGGGACGAGCACGGTTTGTTCAATCGAAGCGCACAGTTTCTGCCCGACGTCAAGGAGTCTTTCAAATTCGCAGAACTGAGAGGACATTCGGGTGAAAACATCCTCAGTTGACTCGCCAGATTCATCAAGATCCACGATACCCCCGACGGGTAGAGTTGAGACATTCAAGCCACTGGGAAGCCCCTGCGATGCATCTCTACTGACCGACTGGATGAGGCATGCGCCAAAATCATCCGGAGTCTGAAGGGGAAGTGTAAGCCTTCGACTCTCGCCCTGCTCAGGCTTGTCATGGCCGAGGACAGAGATGCTAGGAGTGGCTCGAGAAGCGTAAATACCTTCTGCTGTGTGCACTTCCCATCCCGTAATGGTCTGAGGTGTGACTGGTTTGACTGGTGGGCGACGCTGCGTCTCTTTCTTTTTCTCCCTCTCTCTCTGCAT
>NAJN01001410.1:0-11502 GCA_005059845.1 Cryomyces minteri
AGTGCCGTTGACTGTAAGTAGGCAGCCTGTAGTTCGATTGAGGTGACATATCTTGCAAAGCCAAAGCCGTTTGGCGGCCTTGTTACTTAGATGCGCAGGCTCCCAGTAGACATCTGCTCCGTGAAGCCATATGTGTGATGGTGGTTTAGCGGAGTGGAGGACCTTCTTGTTGACAATTCGATAGCCGTACCGGCCATTGAGCTTGACCTTGTCTAGCCAGAGCTCATTCCAACGGATAGGAAATACGCAGCCGTGATATCCAGTGTTGTTTAGGGGCGCATCGCGTGTAGATTGAGTGGTAGGAATGCTATGTTGAGGCTCGTCGTCGAGATTGAGAGGTAAGGAAGTTGAGCTGCCGCCATCTTGTAGCCGTGGTGTAGGCGTGTTTGATGGGCTTAACTGACGCGATGAAGCTATAGAGGACGTAGAGGAAGGTGTAGAGGGTATCCGAGTATCTGGTTTATCAATTAGACGACGTATTTGGCTCATGGTGTTGGTATGGAGGCTAGTTGGTTAATAAGGGCGATGAGGAAAGGTGGTGTGTAGGCGCGTTGGCGTGGCGACGGTTAGCTATTCATAGCTCTTCAGGGATCTATATGCCTTAGTAACCCAGCAAAACTCAACACCAAAAAATGATCACGATAATGAATTTTGATCAGCGAGCTGCTAGCGCGCTGAGGTTTTGTAGAGTCGCTCGCTGCTAGATCTACAAGTAATCGCTGACTGATAACGTAATCAGCGACTTGGCAGCGAGCGGTTCAGCGACGCTGACTGTTGGCCACACTGGACACACGTCTCGTCTGGCGGCGTTCGGGTGACGGTTTTGCTAGCGGATGGTCCGGCCACGGGATAAGACGAAGCGTCAGACTGCAATCTAACGGGATCACCAGCCTTCCACACCGTGGACTTTTAAGTACTGGGGTTGACTGACGTGGCGTCACTGCCCAAGTATGAAAGACTATGGCGTGAGTCGGACGTTTCATCACTCAGCTGCTCGGCTGCCCTGTCAGAAAGACGGCCACGTCGGTTAGGTTGACACGCGTTCTCGGCCTGGCAACGCGCTTCTGCTTCGAGCTTTTCTCGAAGGGTCCCAGATTCGTCACGAAGTCTCTTCGAGTGAACCTTGACGATTATGGTACTGCTCGGCTGGTGTTTGGGATTGTCACGAGTGGTCCTCGAGCTTTGCTGGCGTTGGATGCTTGCAGGAGTAGACGGCGCCATGTCGCAAGAGAACGTGGATGCGATTCTGTTTCAAGGATGTTGAGAAGCGGCAGCAGTTTGGTGAGACTCCGTCGATGCAAAGATGTTCATTTGATGGAAAGGATGGAGTTTTGGAGAGAGAGGGAGCTTTGCATTAAAGGGTGCTATGCAAATTGTGAGCCAGAGGAACGAACAAAGTGATTCTCACGTCAAGCTAACACAGGTGTCAAATAAAAGCGATGGAACCCACCGTAGACCCCTGAGTCAGAGAAAGAAAGACAGTGTCTCTTGTATTTGACCAATACGCTTAGGGTTAATACAAGTAATGAATATCATCTTGGACCTAAGAGTCGTCGTAAACAACGACATTGTTTGTCGTATTGAAGTACAACGTGAGAACAAGCGATGAACACCACTATGCGCTACTGCAAGTGGGAGAGAGAACGTAGCGGTGATAGATTGGATTAGCGCAGAGTGACAAGACAAGAATTCGACCACCTGCTATCTTGCGCTTACGAGCGTCAAGACAGGTTAGTACTCATTAACTATCGTATCATACTGCTTGCTACAAGCTTCTGGCCCATGCCTTGACACCATAGGAATCCCCTATTTCCATCACTCGTGACGAAAACATCAGTTGGGAGCACGTCCATAGCGCAGGAGAAGTTTCTGATGGCCGAGCGCGTCGTTGCTGCTTCACATTCCACAGAGGTGGAACCCGACGGCTAGATATAGCTGCCACATCCTAGATTGACTGAGGGCAGGAACGATTCACTGCCGGGTTCCTCATACGCGGTGGTTCAAGCACGAAAATGAACGCGGGAGTGGACTGGCAGGCTATGGTATCGCTCGAAAAACGACTTGTGCAAGTTGAATCTCGAGAAATGGTCGACATTGACTTGTCATAGACGTTGAGATGCAACAAGCTACGGGCAGAGACTTCTGATACCCAGCCTGGTGTCCCCGTTCCTCTGTGAACTTTAAGAGTCTCCCGACTATGAAAGACCGACAAATGACCTCTTGTTCCCTCCTCGTTCCATGGCCGCACGCCAGCGCCATGGCTACAGTCCAGCGAACCGTTCGTATAGACTCCACGGCTCGTGCTGCCGCTGGCTTCAAAACCATCGGAGGATTCTCCAATCCTTCTCTATCTTCCGCTGCTCTTGGGCCACGCTGTTGCACATCCTATCATCCACTGTTGTGTAGCTGTCCGTCGTTGTGGTCGCTGGCGTGTTCGACGGTGGGTCTGACCACGAGCGGAGGGCATGGCGGTTTAGGTCTGCGCATCGTGGATCGGAGGCGGCTGCTCGTGATCTCGTGAGCGTACTACGGCCGCGGATGAGGGAGGTGCTGGTTTCTTCGATGTCGTTGTTGCGATGGAGTTTGGCGCTTGGTCGAACCTGGAAGATGTCGCTGACGCGGCATAGTCGTGACCAGATAGGCAGTGGATCGAGTCGAAGGACGTCGGAGATGACCAGCCTATCATGAGACTATCATGACAGTCGTCGCTTCACAACGGATTTGACCTGAAGGGTACGAAATCTCGAGGTGCGGTAGGCAGAGCGCACATGGCCCGGCGAGCTCTCTTGCGCGGCCTGCCAACGAAGGCTCCAACACGCACCTTGCTGCAGTTATCACTGCCTGACCGGGTCTGACATTTCAACAATAGCAATGAGAAGCTGTAGGCAGAAGCACGCTGTCACGCGTGTGTGGGAGATGGCTGGTGGCAAGACGGTTCTCCAGCTTCACGTCTCAGTCTCCAGGAACAGAGGGTTCTCACGCTGAAGCAGACGGATAACGCAGGGGAGCCACACTCCTCCACCCAGCTTCCTCTTCTTCAAGGCTCCCGCGCAAGGCAGAAGCGTCGATGAAAAGTAGTGTGTGCCAGTAGCTGGCAGTCCATCAAAAATTGCGCCGGTGAAGCCCCCGAAGGAGATTCATACCAGGTCATCTCCACGCTGTGCAATGTAGGATGTCCCGACAGATCAAAGGCATGCTTGATCGCCCCAATCCCAACAAGGTCTGTGATGTTCGGTGAGCAGTGTTCCTTCTGAATTCGGGCGTGGGGTCAACCCACAAGTATGAAAACCAAAAGAGCGATTCTGGCGAGGGCAGGAGCGACTGATGAGGAAGGTGTGGCCGCGCTAGATTAGCGGTTTGTAAGCGAGGTTGCTGTGGAGACGGGGCGCGGCGAAGCTTAGGTCTCGACCTTGCGCTGCGGCACGGGTCTGACGCTCCGCCTGACGCCCTGGTCGTGTGTGCCAGCTGCTCGCAGAGGCACGGCGCGGCGCGGCGGGGGCGGCGGAAGGCCCGACGTGACTTGCTTGCGTCGCGGTCCGCGGTGGTGGCACCGAAGATCGCATGCGCAGCCCGGGTGGGGTAGAAGGGCTCTGCTTCCTTGCTGCTGCTGCTGCTGCTGCTGCTGCTACTGCTGCGTGAGGCCTGGTGTAAAGTACACAGCCGGCGCAACGCACACGAAACCGAGCCAAGACCCAGCCGCCGCACGCCTCCATCGCAAGCGCGCCACAAGCCCCATCCACACGCCAGACTCCAACACTCGGGGCTCCGGTGCCGTAACCTCACAGCGACGCAGCCCCCTGTGCCCTCGCTAACCGCCTCCTGGCACAACACAGCCTAACACGCCATCTCCCCGATGCAGCCCGCCCTCTCCGCAACCAACAAAGCCATCGTCGTTACCGGCACCGGCAGTGGCAGCGGCCGCGCGCCTCGCGCTGCTGGTGTGGACCGTCGCGGAGCTGGAGGAGAGCACGAGGGTGATTGAGACGGAGTTTCCTGCTGCGAGTGCGACGTGCCACGTGGCGGACGTGGCGGATGAAGAGGCGCTGAAGAGGCGCTGAAGCAGGTGGCGGGGCAGGACGTGCTGGTGCCGAACGCGGGCATCACCATCTCGCCGGAGCCGATTGCGCAGACGAGCGTTGCGGAGTGGTGGCGCGTCGTCGAAGTCTCGCATCCCTCTCTCAGCCCGACTGCCGCACGACGAGCACAACCCGCTGACCGCAGCCGCAGACGAACGTCAAGGGCTGCATGGCCACCGTGCACGCCTTTCTCCCCTCCCACAACGCCGGCGCCGCTATCGTCGCCGTCTCCGCGGGCAGCATCGGCTTCCCCGCCGCCAGCCGCTTCTGCGGCGGCGAGCCGGCGTACAACGCCAGCAAGATCGCGCAGGTGCGGTTGAGGGAGCACCTGGCGGCCGAGAACGCGGATCTCTTTGTCGCGTCGGTGCATCCGGGTCTTGTGGCGACGGAGATGTTCGATGATGATGGTGAGCTTGATTTTTCCCCAACTAAACGAGTGAGATGGATGGTGGTGGGGCGGTGCAGGTGCATGAATCAACGAGTGTCTCGCTGGCGGTGGGGTAGTGTCTCTGCCCGCGCATTTCATGGTCCGGGTCACGAGCCCCGAGGCGAGGTTTCTGAGGTGCAGTTGGGATGTTGACGAGCTGAAAGCGAGAGCGAAAGAGATCATGGAGACGGAGATGCTAACGGCGAATATTCTTGGTTGGCCTTTCAGCCGGAGTAAGAAAGTGCAAAGGACTGTTCAAATAGTTTGAGGCAATTGTTTCTTGTTTCATAGATGGAACGGGAGTTGGAGATCGAAACCTGATTTCTACATGGAGAACATCGCGACCGTAGCAGATAGTGGCCAAATGCTGCGAACGAGTGTTCGAACGCTCGATCCCCTTCTCGCGACTGGCCGAGACTCGAGTGTCGTGAGTGGCAGTACCCAGCATCGTGAACTCCGGTCCACCAAGGTTCGTATCGGCCTGCTCACGTCTCGTCTCAAACATGGTCACGTGTCCGCACGTGATCTGGACAACAGGCGTCTGTGGTGCTGAGCCGTCACGCGCTACAAACCAGCACGTGCCAGGCGTGGCCAACGGACCGTCCCCAGCCGCCGTCGAGCAGCGTAAACCCCGAGTCTGTTTGAACCTCACCCCATCACGCCCAAGCCCAAGCTGCGCCGACCGAGCAACTCGCTCGAGGGCATCTCAGAGCGCTGGGCGTCAGACAGCGCTGCCAACACGAGGAGACAAGACAGGAGAAACGAGGTCATGGATGCAACCGACACAGAATTGTCACTAGTGCAAAAGTGCTCGTGGAGCGGCACGCCAGGGCTGCGAAGACGGAGGAGCTGCGCAGCGGGAGCGCGAGACGCTTCGCTCTTGTCCCGAGCTGCGTCGAACGAGGCTGGAGACTCGGCGTGCGCGAGCGATCGATCATCGGCGTCGGCAAAGGCCTCGAAAGGGGTGGAGGTAGGAGGATGTGGTCGGCCCGCTTTCCCCCCATTTCCAGTCTCGGTCTCGATCTTGGCGAAAGCCTCTCGAGAGAAGACGATGAGCGAGGGGGGACGACGAGTGCGAGACTCTGCCCGCGCGCGGCTCCGACACCCTGGAGCAGAGGACGAATTCGGTCGCTGTGGGACTCTGTACGCCGTGACGGCGGTCTCTCCGAGTCCTCGATCGAGCACTCCAGGTACGAGCTGAATCTCCAATCATCTACGGATATCAGCCACGGAAACGGGATGTTGGACCGAGATTCTCAGTTGCAATGCTACGATGCTATTTCAATCTGCGACGCCAACGCCTTGTTTCCCGTCGTGTATGTAGTATACGGCCTACCCACGACCCTCCCAAACACCTTGCTGGATCGTGATGGTGTATCTACGCTGTTCTATGCCGCTCAGACCAAAACGCCGCGCTGAGTGCTACAGTTCATAATGCGCCGCCCATGCCGTCCATGCCATCATAAGCTTCCGTCTACACCGTCGTAGGTTCGCGTCTCGCTCGCCTTCACAAGCTCTCGAGCTTCGTCATGACCTGCGCGACCGTGAAGGGCTTCGCCAGCAGATCGTCCTGCATGCCATACAAGTCAGCGCGTCCCCTTGCACAACAAGAGTGATGTGGGATCGCGGAGTGTGCACTTACCACCCCAGCTGCAAACGCCATGTCGATCTGTTCCGGCCGCGCATTCGCCGTCGTGGCGATAACAGTCAAATGCTCGGTAATCAATCCTTGCTGTTCCATCTCCCTGATGCGCTTTGTCGCCGTCAAGCCATCGCAAACCGGCATTTCCCAGTCCATGAGCACGACATCAAGCTCATATCCCACACCTCCATTCTCGCTCCAGAAGCGGCTGGTGCGAATGAAGCCGAGTGCCTCGAGGCCATGATTCGCGATGTGTACCGTGCAGCCCAGCCGCTGCAACTGCTTGCTGAGGACCCGTTGGTTTATCAAATTGTCCTCGACGATAAGGATGTGGTGTGCGCCGTTCGTGAGGGAGCGCTGGCGGGTCAGGGGGCGGCGGGAGGTGGAGAGGGTCGAGGAAATTTTGGTTTGAATGGAGGATTCGTGGAGCGTGGCACGGCGGACTTTGATGTAGAATGCGAATGTGCCTGGAGGCGGGGGCGGTCAGCGATTGTGTGGAAGAGGCAAGGTTGAGGGAGGGGACGTGCTTCCTTTCCCTGGCACGGAGGAAGCACCAATCATGCCACCTTGCAGCTCTGTCAGCTCCCGAGAGATAAAGAGGCCCAGACCCGATCCGCCGTACTTGTGCGAGTCAGCAACAGCGCAGCCTGCTGAGCACAATGACGAGACGTACCTGGATGTGAGTCCTGTGATTGGCTTGGCTGAAGCGTTTGAAGAGTAACGACATCTCTTCTGCAGACATTCCTTGCCCGGTATCCTGCACGCTGAATATCAAGAACACCTCTTCGCCACCACAGAATTCCGGTATGGTCCTGGCTCGTTTCGGGCACCACCGTAGCTCACTCATGTTGGCAGGAGGACCAATATTCGACGCTCCGAGACTGACGTTGATCTCTCGCTTCACTGCCGTCTTTGTGAACTTGATTGCATTAGTGAGCAGGTTGATCAAGATCTGCGTTAGTCGCGAGGGATCGCAGAGAACCCATTTGACATTGTAGGACTTTTCTAAGGAATGAGTTGTGAGAATACCCGATGCTGAGAACTCCGCTTCGAACATTTGCATCGCTTGTTGTACGACTTCCGAAGGCTCGACGAGAACAGGGGTGATTACCAACAGTGCAGAACTGAGCTTCGACACCATCAAGATGTCATCTATGATTCTTTTCTGATGCGCTGCGCAAAAAAGTATGGTCTGGGCGTGTTCGCGCACAATCTCCAAGGATTCGGTCAAGTCGTTTCCTCTGCAAGACCGTTCGACTTGCTCAATGGACGTGGTTATGCCGTCTGCACATTGCATCATTGCACTGAGCGGGTTCCGCATTTCGTGGCTGGTGATGTCCTGCACATAGCTCAATCAGCCAAGAACTCCAGATGAATAGTGCCAAAACCCACGATAAACCTCTCTTGTTGTTTCTTGGCTTCTTCCGCTGCATGTGCCGAGTTCTTCTGGAGGATTAAATTCCACATTTGGTGGCTAATATCCATCAAACATCCCGTCACACCCGTAACTTCGCCATCCTCAATGTTCGGTATAGATGAGCACAAGACCCATCGATGCTCTTCGGCCGATGATCCAGGGGGGTTCCATTTGCGTCTCAGGCGAAGTTCAGTGCTCTGCGGCCGCTTGTGTAGTTTGCAGTCCTCAAAATCATGAATGGCTTTGGAGTGGTCCTCCTCTAGAATCCAGTTGACGAAGGAAAAATTATAAGCACTCTCTGGTTTGTCCGATTCGCCAGTGATGGCGTAGTGTTTCGAGTTTGCGTAAGTCAGGGCACCGCCGGCGGAGATTGAGTATATACCGACGGTCGCAACCTCTGCCAGCTTCCGAATAAATCTTTCTCTTTCCGTAAGTTCTTTTGACAGCCGAGCCTCTCGGGCCGCTGCTTGCTTGAAGCTGATACTCGAGGAAAGTACCGCGGTCGACACACGACCGATGTCCTGTACAAACTGCTTGTGATCTTCGTCATATGGTCTACGGGGGTTTAGGCCAACAATGAGATACCCAGCCATCAGCCCAGTAACGAAGAGGGGGATGATAACGACGACAGTTGACGGTTCCCCAAACCCGCGCCATTGCACGCCGTCGAGGAACGTAGGTAGCTTGTCGTTCGGCATATTGAGAAGCACGGCTGTCGCATTCGCTTTGCTCGATCGAAACTCTGGAAGAAACCCCTCGGTTCCGTCGTGAAGTTCAAGAGTTTCCGGTGCAGCCTGGTGACCTTGTGCGATACCAAGGCAACCCTCTAGTCGCAGAGCGCAACAATTCGATTGCGTTTTTTCCTCTGCATGTGCAGAATAAAGAATGAGCATAGGTACATCCCTGTCAAACGGTTCGCAGGCATCCAGTATATGTTGCCAAGGACTCTGGTTGTGAAGGTTGGATGTCTTCGAGAGGGAATGTAATAGTCTGCTCCTTCGATCCATCATCTTGAGTCGCGTGATTTCAAAGCCTGAATTGTAGAAGCCCTCGATAGATCCATTGAGTCCTCTTACTGGACTCCAGACACCCTATATTTGTTCAGAGGAGTGTGAGAGACACACTAGACTACGAGCTTCGACTTACATCATACCATGCCCTGTCGGAGGTCAGCACGATGAAGGAATCCGGCTGAGCTGGCTTACTCTTCGAGAAAGCTACTATTCTTGTGGACGCTCATTTCGGACTCGGGCATAGAAAATACTTGGCCAGAACGTTCCACTTCGTCAAACAGGTGAGACAGAAAGGGCCAAGTTGCAGGCATAGCGTCTTCAGCTCTGGCTCCCATCAATCCTGGGTGACGAGAACACGCAAGGAGCACAAAGGGCTCGTTGTAAAGTGCGATTCGATCGCGTCCCCTGACAGTGAAACTTCAGAAAGGCGCGAAGCACAGAGACGATACACTCACCAATACAGACACGCTGCACGGGGGTCCGCCAACATCTTTTGTGTCATCAATCGTAGAGCAGGTGACCATTGACGTATCGGTCCCAGACTGGTTCCAGCCCAGTCTCGACTTAACAAAAACTGCACGTGTTTCGTATGTGGCAGCTGATGAGTCCAATCTTCCGCCTCAACCAGGGCGGTTGCAAACGGTGATGCACAGCGGATTCTTCGGTCTTCAAGCTCTTGCTCGCCGGCATCCATTGATGCTCGCTTCTGTGGTGGCTGCTGTACGATGGGCTCTTGTCCGCCACGGCTGGGATTCCCCCGAGGCCCTATCAAGGGGTTGCAGAGGTGCCATTGTTTCGATATAGGGTCAAATGCAGCGCGAGATCTACCTTGAGCTGCCCCGACATCCACAGTGATGGTGAGTCTAGGCTCATGGGCTGGGTTAAGTCGTCCTGTAGAGTACGACGTGGTAATGCCGAGGTAGGTGAAGACACGGGCGACGACAGCTACATGCTCCTGGCTGAGACCCTGAAGAGCGTTTGCCACGGTTTCAGCGGGGCTCCAGTCCATCAAGGTCGTGAGCGAGAGCGAGAGCAGCAGGTTCAGGGAGGAGAAGAAAGAGAGGGGAGTGGTGCAAGGTACGACGCGGTCAGACACATGGATTACAGGTAAGGCGGGATGCAGATGCGTTAGGTAGGGATGCTCGTCGTGTTCTTCCAACTGACTTGGACGGAGACGGAGAAAATCTCCGGGCGCCTGGGTACTCCATGGGCAGAGCAGTTTCTGGTACCGGAGATTCCCCGCCGGCGTCGGGTTCAGCACGATCCACTTCCTCTCTCATCCCACCTCCGTACAGAGACCTGGACACATAGCAACCGACGCCCTGTTGGATGCAGCTCACAAAGCTCAGACGTTGATCAAGGTGGCGGAAGGGTCACGGTGCGCGTGGTTTCGCGTGGACTTCTCCATGTTCCGCTGACAACCACAGGCAAGATACAAAACCGACTCTGCGACACTACGGGTAACAGCAGTACGATGCGCAGGGTGAGGAGGAATCCCGCAAGTCGAGCAAGTCGAGGAGCCTCGCAACATTCGCTGTAGGATGAAGCACGGAGAACCATGTAAAGAAAGATTTGTTGAAACCTGGCGTGCGAAGCCGATACACCTCTCTCCTACCTCACAACAGCTCATCCACATGCCAGCAGAAGTCGGCTGGAGCTGGTTCTTGACGTAACGCCTGAAAGCTCATAAAACCATGGCTAGCTCGCCGACTCTCTTCATCCTCGTCAATCGCGTACTGCAGCATCTGTGTTCATGCCAACTCGCTACACATCAAATGGCGATATTCCGCCCACCCTCCCGGCAGCCAGACGTCGAAGAACGCGCCTCCAGATCGTGAAACCTGTTAGAAAGTCTGCCGTGACGTCGGCTGCGGCCAACGATGAAGCAGACATAGCCGAACCCTGACCTCGACAGCGGAGTGCCCACCGTCGACGAACGTGATGCGCTCCAGAATGGACTGGATGCGGTGAAGAAGGACAACCACCGACTGGGGAGTCTGGGAAACCCTGAAGAAGCAGCTCGTGGGACGGAGTGACGTCGACGAGACCGACGTGCGCAACATCTTGGAACGTCCCACGAACCCTTTTATGTTGTTCCGCGGTCCAGCAGTTTCCCGACCCAGGACCAACTCGACTGGTGGATATTACGTCGCGTTGAAGTATTTCTTGTTGGCGATCTTTGGCTTGGACAGGGTAGTGTTGGTGACATATCATTAAACAACATCACGTTACCCATTACCCATGTGTCGTATAGACAGTCTATATCTATATCCAAGTTTATATTCATGCACAATGTATTATCTCTTGAGTCGCCTGCGCTTCTCATGCCTGCTCCGCACAACAGTTCTTTCAGATCGCAAAGTAATTAGTAGACGGCCGGTCCAGATCTGTTCAACGCAGCCATGGCCTGCTCGATGGTGATGACGCTGGCGGGCAGCTTAGGGATGACGCCCTCGAGGATGGCGGCGTTGATGCCTGGCGCGTCTGAAGGTGTCTCGATGGTGTTGTTTGCGATGACGTAGCTGCAGAGAAAGAACACGATGGTCAGTCACAGCGCCGCCAACAATGCGAAGAATCGAGCAGATCAACGTACACCTTGTAGTCCAGGTCGAACAGTCTGTACACGGTACTCAGGATAACGCCGGACGTGCGAATGCCGGATAAGATGACGGTGTCGATCTGCTGCGCGCGCAGGATCTCCTCAAGCCCGTTCCCCGCGCCCGCGTAGTATCTGCTCTTCTGCAGCATGACGTCGTAGTTCGGCTTCACCTTGAAGGCTGGGTACAGCTCCGTCTTGGGGTCGGTGGCATCGCCCAGCGCGGCGGCGACCTGCGCGAACGGGCTGGCGGGGCCGACCTCGGGCTTCTTGGGGTTGGTGAAGTAGATGCGCGTGAAGATGGACAGGGGCGCGGGCTTCTGCGCGTGCA
>NAJN01001411.1:0-11496 GCA_005059845.1 Cryomyces minteri
CCTTCTGCACTGATCGAGAAGTGCCTCCTCCCAGTCTTCTTGTTCTTTGTCTCGTTGGAATGATGGAGGTCTGCAGCGAAATACAGAAGCTTGAGCGCTTCTACCATCTCCTGAAACAATCCCTTGTAAGCTCGGGACGGCTTGATCTTGAACCACCCCGCGATACCACGCGCCCAAATGGCGATGCTTTTGTCGTCATACTGTCCGTACGCCCAGCGGTGGACATTGTGGACTTCGAGAGGTA
The DNA here is from genome assembly GCA_005059845.1 of Cryomyces minteri. Lineage (NCBI taxonomy): Eukaryota > Fungi > Ascomycota > Dothideomycetes > Cryomyces > Cryomyces minteri. The sequence goes on from NAJN01001411.1 coordinate 245, forward strand.
TGGCACGGTGAGGAGTCGGATGAAGTAAGAGATGCGCGTTCTCCCTCCCTGGATCCTCGAGTTTCCCAGTTACGGTGACTGGAAGGAACTGGTCTGCCTTGAAAAGATTGATGAGGGAGGAGTCTTTTGGATTGAGGATCTCGACATTGTTCAGGAGGAACTCGGGCCAGTCATTGTCGTCGAGAAGGGAGGGATCAGCAGGCTTCAGCACTTTAGATTCGAGAAGTGCCATTGTGGATGTAGTGTCGATGAAGTGCTGCGCATCGTGCAGTTGTCGGACGCCGAGTCGTTGATGGGAGTGTACAAGACAAGGTCAGAACACAGGCTGGACGGGGCGCGTGAGGATGTTATATAGACGCCTGACTGATCATGACGCGTGGGCGGGTGAAAGTGGAATGGAGATGCGGCAGGTGCAGCCGCACTTTGTCCCGCCTCGGATGGAGCTTGAGCACTGGACAGATTCTTGTATATCTATATAACAGAATAACACTTCGCTATAACCTCCAGTCTTTTATGTCCGCAAAGTCTTGCATGTTCCGCTCGATCATGAAAGACACGGGCAGAATCCTCGAAGGAGTCTTCGGTGTGCACTTCTTCATCACTCCTACTGCGCACAACAGACGTTGATTGTTACTATTTAGCCATCCACAAACCTCAGTCGATCTCCTCTGCTCAAGTACTGCGCGACATCCAAACACACTTCAATCCTTCGACAGCCTTTGCACCTTACCTCGAGCGAGAGTTGCGGCTCAGAGACTCCGAATCCCCAAACCAAAAGCAAAAGCGCTCTCGGCGACAAAGGGGTCCACCGCAGGTGAAGATCGGCCATGGAGGCACTCTCGACCCTCTGGCGACGGGTGTCTTGATCGCTGGAATAGGCAAAGGGACGAAAGACCTGCAGCGATTCCTGGAATGCACCAAGACGTACGAGACGGTCGTGCTCTTCGGCGCTGAGACAGACACCTACGACATCGTTGGCAAAGTCGTCACGCGCGCGCCTCACTCCCATGTGACGAAGGCGAAAGTGGCAGACGCGCTGGGGCAGTACCGCGGTCGAATCATGCAGAAGCCGCCCATATTCTCGGCGCTCAAAGTGGATGGGAAAAAGATGTACGAGTACGCACGGGAGGGCAAGGAGCTGCCAATAGAGATACAAGCGCGGCCGGTGGAGGTCGTAGGGCTCGAAATGCTCGAGTGGATGGAAGGCGGGACACACGGGTATCATTGGCCAGTGGAGGAGGCTGCTGGCCCGGAAAAGGCTGCTGCTGAGAAGCTGTTGCAGGCCACAGACAACGACGCGCTGTCAGCGCCAAATGGCTCCGGGCAAGAAGCGCCTAATGTGAAACGAAAACGGGACGAAGACACTGTACTCGACTTCATCTCCGACGCGAAACCGACCTCCAAGAAGCAGAGGAGTAGTTCGGAGCATACAGAGCCTATGATGTCCGGTGCACTCTCATCCACAGCGGAAACAGAACTCGCAGATCAAGTGCAGGAGTTTGCGCCAGATGCCAGCTTCATCACCAACGATCCGTCCACCCAACCACCGGACCCAAGAGCCACGACCTCCAGTGCACCGCCCCTAGCCCCAGACACCAAAGCTCAGCCCCAATCTCCATCGCCACCGCCAGCACCCTGCCCTGCGCCCGCCGTACGCCTCTCAATGACCGTAACGTCCGGATTCTACGTCCGCAGTCTCGCGCACGACCTCGGCCTCGCCGTCTCCTCTCGCGGGCTGATGGCCTCGCTGGTGCGCAGCCGGCAGGGCGAATTCGAGCTGGGCAAGAACGTGCTGCCGTACGAGGACCTCGCCAAGGGCGAGGACGTGTGGGCGCCGAAGGTGCGCGGGATGCTGGAACAGTGGGAGACGAGGACCGCGGATGACGGGTGGACGCCGAAGCCGAGGGGGAATGCGGGCGCGGCGAGGAGGAGGGGCGGAAGGGGTGGTGGTGGAGATGAAGGGAGGGAGAGGAGGAACTCCAGTTCGGTGGAGAGGTAGAAGTGGAGGATGGGGGCTGGAATGTGGGCACGATAGCTGTGAGCTCGGGAGCATGGTCCCACAAGCCCATGAACGAAACAACTTGAGGCTCCCCGATCTAACGACTGGGACGGCAATACGATGTTCTCAAATGGCATCGTGAATCTACCAGTCAACTTTTGCTCCACAGGACTATCCCTTCCTTCATCCAACCAACTAACGCCATTGAATCAACTCCCTCGATGGCACCCACCGCAGTGACTCACACAGTCGAACAAGCTCTGGGCTTGTGCATCAGGAGGCTATCACAGCTCACTCTTGCCCTGGTCACTCATGAACTTCCTCAAAATGTTGCTCCGGCTGATCAAATCGTCCACCTTCTCCGGCGCCAAGCCACCCTTCTTCAACAACCCGGTCAAGCGCTTGAGTTCCTTCTCCACGTACCCTTCGTTGTCCTTGACCTTGCCGAACACCTTGACGTAGTACTCGGCGTACTTGTCCTTCAGGCTTGCCGCCGCCTTCGTCGCCTCCTCTGCCACCTCGGCGAGGCCTGCGCCACCGGTAAACTTCGAGACAACGCTGTCGAGCGCGGCGATGGTGCCGGCTGTGGCGTCGAGCCCGCCGCCGACGGCGCGGTGCGTGCCGGCCTTCTCATTGAGGAAGGTGACGAAGTCGGCTTCGGAGCGGCCGCCGTTGTAAGGCATGGCTTCGGAGGAACCCTTGGGGAAGTACTTGATGGTCGGGTAGGAGGAGACGCCTTGGTCCTGCGCAGTCGCTTTGGCGTTGGGCGCTTCGGCGTCGACTTTGGCGATCAGGACGCTAGGCTCAGAGGCAAAGTCTGTGGCAAGGGTCTCCCAGATTGGAGCAAGTGTTTTGCAGTCTGGATGGGTGATTCAGTGTTTGTTTGGGGGAGTGGGCATGGGGGACTGGAGTGCATACGTCCGCACCACGGCGCTGTAAAGGCTACCAGTACGTCTTTGTCGCCTCCAATCAACTTCTTGAAGGTGCTGTCGTTCAGCATCTCCACCTGGCTCGGCGCAGCCTTCTTTGTCTTTGGCTTGAGAGCGGTCTTCTCGCGTATAAAGGCGGTCAGGCTGTCCAGATCACGCCCGCCCTTGTAGTCCTCTGGTGTGTCGCTCTTGCCGTCGAACCATTTCAGCGTGGGGAACCCCTGGACGCCGAATCTCCGCCCGAGCTCCTTGTGATCGTCCGCATCGACCTTGCCAATGACAACCTTGTCTTTTGCGAATTCAAAGCCCGCGGCGAGCTCTTCGTACACAGGAGCCAAGGTCTTGCAGTGACCGCACCAGGGGGCAAAGAACTCCACAAGGGCGGGCTTGCCTGACTTTAGGACCACGTCGTCGAAGTTGGAGGGTATGAGGTCGAGAACTGAGGAGGCAGCGTTGGCACCGAAGACGGCGAGCGCTGAGGTCAATAGAGAGGTGAGTCGGGCCATGATGGGTGGTTTGCAATGTACAGTATCAAAGGGAGAGGCTGGACTTTGTATCTGGAAACGTAGCTTCACAATACGCCGAGGTTTTGCCACCACGACCTTGATGATTCGACGAATAATTGTAGTACCCTACGCACACACCACATATGTAGATCAAAGGTAAAATCGAGTTTGTACGTCAGAATACGAGAAACTCGAACGTGCACGAGTTCAGCCATTTATTACGTTCGAATTGACCAATTCCGTCGTTGTCTACGCATTTGTTATCGTCACCCACGGCAGACTCCCTCTGTCGAAGTCAACAACACAAGTATAGCGTCGCGACCTTCCATTCTCGGCAAGGGTGACTCCTGCTGCACCCCAGAAAGCCACGTTGCGATGATGTAGAATCTGTTTTTGTGCTGGCTATTCATGATAGGAGTATGTCCGATAAACGTATTCGACGAGCTGCACGACGTTGTACGTTCTTTTCGGAGTATCAGCGGCCAGGGACGATCTGGTCGGAAGTAACGATGTGGTCTCCCAACCACACAGGCGGACCTAAGTAGAGCAAGGCTGAGACATGTGCGAACTGCTGAGTGCTCCACACGGCGTAGAACAGGTCTCGGTAATTGCAAGGGGACGACAGGAATCTGCAGCTTCTGCAGAGGAATGAGCTCCCGGCTCGACTCTCGACATTGCGCGCCGAGCTGGTATCGTGCACTCAGCACTGAGTACATCTGGAACCCACACCCGGAAGACGGCCTCAAGGCTGCGTGCCACCGCGTGGGAGTTGACACGTCCCCCTTCAATCGTGTTTACTGACTTTTGGTGTTTTGACCATGTTTACAAACATGAACCGTCGATTGTGGGCCTCCCGAATGGTCGTGACAGTGGTGGTGATGGTACCGACCCTTTGACGCCCTGAACGGGCATCCAGAACATCATGTCTTCTGCCGCTTGCTCTCTCGCATATCCTGTTGTCCTCCAGGCGTGTCCCAATCACGTTTTCGTTCCCCAAGTGGTCCAGCATTGGCGCCAGTTCTTTCCCTGTCCCTATCAGGCCGGAACCTCTCGTCTACGCCGTAACCACTCTCCCTTGGTCCCCGTCTGTCGCCAAGTTCTCCCCATCGGCCAGTGTCCTCACTCTTCAGATCCCTGTATTTCGTCCCACCTTTCTTACCCAGTTTCGTCATATCTCTGATCTGCATGTACTGCGGCAGCGTGTCCCGGTTCATTGGATCGTCAACAAACCTGGCGCCCACAATGTCTCTCTTGGCCAGTTCTTGCGCCACATCGTCGTCCTGGAAGAACGCGCCTCTGTGATGATACTTCTGCATGAAACCCATTTGTCCCCGGCCTTCCCTCTCAGCCTTCTGCTTCTCAATGTATTCGCGATCTTCCGCTTCCCGTTCCGCTGGCGTCAGATTTTTCCTCCGCTCCACTTCTTCCAGCTCTTTCTCGGCAAGCTCGATAGCCTCTCGCTCCCTCTTCACCCTCTTCAATTCTCGCAGCCTCCATGCTGCGCGCTCGGCCTCAGCATCGATCCCATCAGTATCGTCTATCTCTTCTGCAAGGCCCTCGTCGTCGTCGTCCCACGCTTTCTTGCCCGCTGCTTTGGCAGCTGCATCCTTCTCTAGCTGTTCCTGTACAAGTGCATCCATCTTCTCTTTTCGCCGGGCTTCGGCTTCCGCGTAAGCCTCTACTTCCGATTTGGCATTCGCAGCTGCGATGGATGTCTGGCGCTGTCCCTTCTTCAGAAACACAGGGCGCAGGAGCTTTGGTTGTGGAGTTTCGTCTTCCGAACTGGACTCTTCTTCCGATTCCGCCTCGCTCTCTGTGCTGCCGCTATCGGACTTTGTTGATGCAGCACTGGATTCTGTCTCGAAACCCTCTTCCTCTCTCGCCTTTGCTTGCGCTTCTTGTTCCAATCTTGCAACTTCCTTTGCCGCAGCTTCCTTTCTGCGCTCATTCAGGTCCACCTTCTTCAGATTAGTGCTGATAGTAGAGGAAGGAAAGCTCGCAGCTTTAGGTGGAGCTGCTGTAGTGCGCGAGGGTTCGGGGATGCGTTTGAGTGTTTCATCGTCCTCTTCTTCACCTGATTCGGAGTCTGAAGAGTGCTCTTCTGCGAGAGCCTTTCCGGGACGATATCGAGACGGTTTGACCGGGTTGGCGGTCATGCGCTTGGGCGGCATGTCGGTAGGTTTATTGTGGGCCCCCCCAAGCAGATGCGTGACTATTGGTGTACAGATTCAGAACCTGATCTCTGCCTTTGTTTGCAAGCTTGCTAGAGCTGAGGATAGAGGAGCGCATGGGATGCTGTCACCAAGTTCACGCCGAGAGCGAACTGTTCCGCGTCTTGATGATTCGAAGTCGGCGAATGTGCCAAAGATAATCCGAGTGCCGATGCGAAGACTTCATGCACCTCGACGACTGCGGTACGAAGCTCCTCTCCGGAGTGAATACGGAGCTCCTACATGGAGATTCAGGAGACTGCCTTGCGACATTCGTGCAAACGCTACGAGAGTGTTCCCTCTCGACCAAAGTACGATGTTGCCTGACGAGATTTATGTTGCACCCGACCAGCAAGCGATCATCTCACGAGCGTGGCTAACAGCGCTGCTTGGAGACCCACCTCACAGCTGCATCCCTCATCAGTCCATTAGTATCCAGGTCCTTATACAGGGAGCTCAGCTCCCATCGTGTGATGCCCAACTTCCAGCATTGGTATCGTTGTAAGCACTCGCCCAGAGCGTAAGCGTGACTCAGCAACCTTGACAGCTTCCTGATCCTATGATTCCAAAGAGTATTTGAATGCGCATCATGTGGTATCACGGGCGCGCCTTGTACGTTTGGAAGATGGACGGGTAAAACATGTAAGATTGCTAAGGCTTGTTCTCATCCAAATACTGGCAGAGAGTATACTTCGATTTTGGTGCGTCTCGTTCCATGCTATCCCTACAGTATTCGTCCACACCTCTACATTGCGCGATGTCTTGTCAGACCACAACCCACTATCTGTCTCTGTCTACAGAAGAGACTGTTTTCTACCGCACCGCCGGGCCCACGCCGACAACAGCCTCAACGATCCTTCTGCTCCACGGATTTCCTAGCTCTTCTCATCAGTATCGCAACTTTATACCCCTGCTCGTAGCAAAGTAACATGTTTTGGCTCCAGATCTACCCGGATTTGGCTTCACGACCGTACCAACAACCTACAAATACAACTTTGAGGCTCTCGCACTAACCATCGGCTCTTTTCTTGCAGCTCTGCCGATACTTTTGAAGAGATACAGCACCTACATCTTCGACTATGGAGCTCCTATTGGATTGCGTCTCGCACTGGAGAACCCATCAGCTGTTGCCGCAATCACCTCGCAGAACGGCAATGCGTACGAAGAAGGGCTGTCATCATTCTGGGATCCGTTGAAGGAACACTGGACGATTGGTAGTGCCGAGCAAAGAGAGGGTCTTAGCGCCTTCCTGACTCTCGAAGGCACGAAGTCTCAGTACGAGACTGGTACTCGAAACCCCTCTACGATCGCTCCGGAAAGCTACACGCTCGACCAGGCACTCATGGATCGAAATGGGAACAAAGACATACAGTTAGACCTCCTTCACGATTACCGAAGCAACGTCCCGCTGTATCCAAGCTTCCAAGAGTACTTTCGCAAGAGTCAGGTCCCTCTACTGGCGGTGTGGGGAAAGAACGATCAGATCTTTGCGCCAGAGGGTAGACAGAAGAGATTGCATCATTGATGTTGGGTTTCTTGGGGCGAAATGGCATCTAGTAATAGGCTATTGTGTATAATTGTAGTTGTGTCTTGATCAACGAAAGTTTTTGCGAAAGGCAACTGACTCAGGGTGCAACGCCAGGAGCAAAGACTGCTGATCTGGCGGTCCGGCTGTAGTGAGTGGCTGCCTGAGCGAGCGCCTCCGTGATGACAGGCTGCTGGAGCTAAACGGCGAAGCCGATGTGGATTAGGGAATAGTAGAAATCCGTGAGTCGAGGTCGGCTGGGCAGCATGCGTCAATAATGTGTGAAATAAGCCAACTACCGGCGAACGTCGTCGTGAGCATTTCTTCGGCACGATATCACGTGCCCCGCCATCGGCGACTGCGACAAGTACAGTTCACAGACAGTCCGCGTCTTGCTCGCTACCAGTGTGGTCAACAGTCCGTCCAATCCGGATTGATTCAGGATCTACGCCGGGCGTGACGGGTTGTACTGAGGTAGTTTGGACTTTCGCCTGATTTCCGTGCGTGGGATCCATCACGCCCGGCGTAGATCTCGAATCAATCCGGATTGGACGGACTGTTGACCACACTGCTCGCTACACCTAAGCCCAATCCCGCCAGAACCACTGTCGGCGGAGGACTCTTAATTCAAGTCCAACATAGGAGTTAGAGAGAAGCACGCAGGAACACAATATCAATGTGGCTGGGATTACGGCCCGAAATTGGTGCGTGTTCCTTTGGGAATAGTTGGGGCAGAGTGGGATCGGCGGGGCTGCTTGAATGGGTCGAAGATGCACTGAGCGAGGGCAATATGGCACGAGCTGGTAGATCGAATGCACTCGAGGGATCAACAGTCAACTTGTCCTGGTCGAGTCTAGCATAGTACTCCAACGGGGTAAAGGTTTGAGCGGGCCAGCCAAGTGTCGCTCCCATTGTTACAAAGGAGGGTAATGCAGGAGCCATCGCCGTGTTCAGGTCGTCCGGGACGCTAAGCGACGGATATATACTTTACGGTCCAGCCTGTTGTTCGCCAAGATCCTCTATCATGTAATTTGAGTGCAGCTTGGGCGTAGCTGAGGTTGATCTGGCCTCGTTTTTCACGATCCGGACTCACGGCTAGAGGCTGGTGGTTCGAATGCCTTAGGGATACAAGTAATTCACTTTTCGCACTCTTATAGTCTCCTACTACCCACTTTCATTGCTCTCATCCGCACTCACTTCGTAGTCAAGCACTCTTAGATTGCCTTTCCTCTCGCCGCGTAATCATGATTCTTAACGCTCGCTTGTCTGTCTTCGCACTGGCCGTCTGCGGCGTCCTACCGAACAGTGCTGCTTCTGCATTGCCAGCCCATGACGAGCGCAACACCAACAACGACGCATGCAAGATAACCGGCGTGCTTTCCATCATGAAGGGTTTGGCTGCCCGGCGACGTCGTTTTGCAGTTCATACCTCCATATCGGTACAGCTACTTCTACAGTTACGACAGTCACCCCCATTACGTGAGTACATGCTCTCCAGTGCACGCATCGATCCAGCCGCTCTAACGCCTTAGTAGCACGATCACTACCACAGCGACATTGACCACCATCGTCACCCCGACTTCGGCTAGCCTAACCAAGCGAGATGCCGGACCACAGCTTGATGAACGCGCTGTAAAACTACCAGCCTGGCTCGTGGCCTACGCCACGCCTGCGATATCTTCAGCATGCTCGTGTCTTAGCATCCAGCCAACCATAACACGAGTAACATATACTGCGCCAACTTTGGTACGTCTAGACTCGGTTTTTGTTTTGTATCTATGAAGGTCTTGATGGGTGAAGTGCCACTGAGCTTCACAAAAACCACAACTCTTACAGCAATGAGTGGTTTCCTTCTAGACGCTCGCTGCTTCCGTAGCGTGGGTGCTAAAGGTGCCACCGCGAGGCACTTATAGTCCTACATCAGGCCGGTCGTCTCTGCGGCCATCTGGTTTTGCCTGCTCACACCGTCCTATGTTTAGGGGACTAACTGCGGCGCTTCTACAGACTCAAATCGTCACAGAAACATTAGTCATAACGTCAACGGCGCCGCCTCCGCCTCCATCTTCGGCTCCGGTATCTACATGTACCCTTGGCCCACCCGGCGCTCCCTGTGTCAGCGATAGCGATTGCTGCTCCTTTGGATGTGGTTTCCAGGGCGTTTGCCTATAGATGAGCAACGCATTCAACGGGGTTTGCATCTACTGTAGGAAGTATTGTTATAGCACGATAGAGGAAAGGTTTGTGAAGGGCGCTCACTTGGTTTGGGGAAATAACGTATACTTCTTAAAAACCAACGGTGGCGAACAGCTAGAACAACTTCAAGATTGACAAACAATCATTAGCCACATACCCTAGCGTTATTAATCAAAACATCCAGCCTTTCCTCCTTTCTCATGAACGTTTCAGCAGCATCTTTTACGCTCTACAAGCTCTGCAAACCCATGTCCAGCGCATGCAAGTCCAGAGTTTCTTCATAAGAGACTCTCATCTCATCGATAGCCCTCTTTACGCGCTTCAGAGAGCGAGCTGCAACACAGACGCGGGCTTTATGCAGGGCCAGCTAAAGTGTTGTTACTTAGCTAATTATAGAGTTGCCCGTCTTGTGTCAGTCTTTTGGCTTACTGAATGATTCGGGGTAGTGGCTAACGCCTGTTACGATGACTACATAGCCACTTAGGTTGGGGATGTTCTGGACCTGAAACTGGATGGCCTTTTTGGATGGCAGGCTGAAAGCGTAAGAGCGTAGGTTTATCAGGGCGTCAATGAACTGAGCGGTTGTGCGCGGTCATAGGCAAACAGCGTGCCGTAAGAGACAAACTGGTGGAAAGCTCCACGATGCAATGAACGACAGCCAAGGAGACAACTCGCTATCTTGTGCATCAGCTCAGCTTCTGAGGATATCTGGCATCGCCCACGTCCCTCCAGTATATGATCTTGTAGAACAGCAAGTCGCCGTTCTCTTTCTCGACGCCCGCTCTGGCCGAATTAGAATAGCCTAATACATATAGTTGATTTAGGCTTTTCTATATTACTTCTATAGCTATTGTTATACTACTAGTACAACTAGATACTTATAGAAGAAGTATCTTACCCTTAGAATAGACACAGTTCACAGATGACTAATAACCTCGCCTTTCACTCTAAGCGACAGTTTCTGCGGGGCATGATGATGTAGAGGTGTTTGTGCGAAGCAGGTGAACAATCGCCGGGGAGTTAGGAAAGACTGGGATGTTGAACTCGACGCTAGCGTACATCCAGTGTGGTCAACAGTCCGTCCAATCCGGATTGATTCAGGATCTACGCCGGGCGTGATGGATCCCACGCACGGAAATCAGGCAAAAGTCCAAACTACCTCAGTACAACCCGTCACGCCCGGCGTAGATCCTGAATCAATCCGGATTGGACGGACTGTTGACCACACTGCTTACATCTGGAATAGTACTTTACCTATGCCCCGGAGGCAGGCACGCCTAATTGAGGCACATAGTACCTCACTTACCCTGCAGGTACTGCGTAAGACGGCCGTGCCGGCGGACCGAGGGTGCACTTTGTATGCCAGGCATAGGAAGAGAATGTCAAGGATCACCGGAACGATAATCAGCACTTTTACCTTATACATAGCCGGCAACTCGCAACTCTTCTTTATTCATATCATTCCTGCTGTCTAGAGAACCCCTTACCACCGCCGTCTTCTAAAACCCCAGGATACACATCCCTTCGAACCAGTGATCGGAATGGTCCGGTATGGTCTGGTCTGGAGGTCAAACCATACCAAACCAGCTGCTTACATAATAACCGGTCTGGTCTTACCGGTAAGACCAGCAAGACCGCCAAGCATAAGACAAAGGTAGTAGAAGCAAGAAAGAGAGTGTATTATATTATTACTAGCTATCGACCTCATCGTTGTCACTCTCGCTATCGTCTCCATTACCGCTATCTTCTACCTTAGGCCGTCCATACCAGGCCCGGAGACATTCACACGCCTCTATAATATCTGCCTTTAGCCTGCCGCGGCGATCAACTATAGTAAGCTTGGCGCTACTAAAAAGGCGTTCGCACTCGTCTGACATAGGCATGATCGCG